>BQNB010070927.1:2421-26886 GCA_026074375.1 Tanacetum coccineum
TCATTATTAAGGCATTAATTGACATTGATTGCACCATTACACCATATGCATATGAATGTGTATAAATAGATGGCAATCTCAACTATTCCAATAGACGACCACAACACAAGAAAAAACACACAAGAGAGATAAGCTCCATTTACAAGTTTTCCAGCAGTCTTGTCGATCAGAAGCACTCTGTTTTCCGTGATATTTCAGGCAAGTATGTCAGGTCCGGCTGTACAACAGCTTTGGACGTTGTACCCTGGGAAACAGACGGCGAATCTGTTTTAAGGGAATCGTGTTCAACACGAGCCTCGTTCTTTTACTGCTTATGTTATCTGTTTTTCTTTACGTTCATTTACTTGTTAATTATTCGATCTACGCTATTAAAAGTATGCAGGTTTCCCAACACTATTTATATTGGTCGATTGTTGGTAGTTATTGTTATCATTCGACACATCTCTAGTTATATTTACGTCGATCGTTGGTTTTGATTTGTTAACCAATCGATGTATTCATGAGGTTCTTTTTATCGATCATTGGTATTTGGGATTACTAGTCGATATATTTTGAAAATTCGTTTGATATTTGGTGTTTCATATTTGGTTGTTGCTGCTTTATTTGATTTTTGCTACACCAGTTGACATCTCTTTGCTAAGATACAAGTGTTTGATAGTTGTTGAAGTAATCCTTGCATGTTTCACTGTTCACGTTTGTGAAACAAAATACTAACCCTACTACTAATTACTAGTTAATACAGAAACCCTACTCTATTTTTTGTTACACATAGAACAAAACCTTAATCCTACTACACCTTTATCACTGTGACTATTACATCGACAACAAATCAACCCGCCATCCTACTTTTGGATAGACTACAAGCTCATATGTTAGCACTAATACAAACTCAACAGGAACTTTTAGCTCAACTCGGGTATAACGAGAATCCACGCATTAGACAATTAACAACTTAGAACCGTACTGAAAATACAACTGGTGGAATTTCACAAAGTATTCTTCCTGTGGCGTTACATACTAGCTACAATACACCGGCCTAAACTGGATTTCAACAACATGTAGCCCAAACTGACCCGTTGCCTAACATCTTTGGAACAACTTCTTTTAAACATGCCCAACAAGCAGCTGTGGGTCTAATCCAAACGGATAATACTTTGGGATAATTTACATCTAATGGTATCTCAGGGCAGGGGACAAATGCTTTTAGTACCATGACTCTTCAGGATCCTACTACTGGTGCATGGAATATGGATACAGGTGCGAGTTCTCACTTCAATGATTATGTTACTAATCTTAGTGATATTTTTAATGTGTGTATATATCCGTTTGTTTCGGTTGGTAATGGTTATTCTATACATGTCACCAACATGGGTAATAGTATTTTGCCTACTCCTCATCGACCCCTTCACCTTAATAATTTTCTCATCACTCCTAACATTGTCAAAAATTTAATTTCGGTTCGTCAGTTTGTTCGTGATAATATCTGTACCGTTAAATTCGATGCTTTTGCCTTTTCTATTAAGGATTTCATGACTCGTCGGGTGCTTCTCCGATGCCATAGCACGAGGATCTTTACCCGATCATGAAACCTTCTACACTTCCTCATGCGTTTCTTACCAGTCAGCATACGTGGCACCAACGACTTGGACATCAATGAAGTAGAGTGTTACATCTTCTTCTTTCTAGTAATTCTATTTCATGTAATAAATAGATTCCACCCGTTCTTTGTCATGCTTGCCAGCTTGGCGAAAACGTAAGGCTTTCATTTGTTAGTTCTCCTACTTTGGTTCAGTCTTGTTTTGACATTGTTCACTCAGATTTATGGACTTCCCCAATTATGAGTCTTTCTGGTTTTAAATACTATGTTTTGTTCTTGGATCATAATCAAATGTCTTGTCTAAATTTGTATTGTTTCGTAAATTTGTTAACACTAAATTTAAGTGTAAAATAAAGTCATTTTAGTGTGATCATGGTGATGAATTTGACAACCACGCTTTTCATAAACTATTTGCATCAAATGGTATTCAGTTATGGTTTTCATGTCCAAAAACCTCCAAACAAAACGAAAAGTCTAAACGAATGATCCGCACCATAAACAATCTAATTCGCACCTCACTTTTTCAAGCCCACCTTCCTCCTAATTTTTGGGCTAAAGCACTAAATATGGCCACTCACTTATTAAATAATTTACCCTCGGGAGTGCTATTAATAATGAAATCCCTCATACCCGTTTGTTTGGAACCAACCCGGATTATAGCTTTTTATGTACTTTTGGGTGTTTATGTTATCCACATCTCGATACCACTCATAAACTTCAACCACATGCTACACCATCTATTTTTTTGGGACATGCTTCTAACCATCGTGGGTATCGTTGTCTAGACTTGATTACTAATAAAATTATCATTTCTCGACATGTTACCTTTGACGAGACGGTATTTCCATTTGGCTCAATGACACCCACTTCGTCTCCCTCCTATTCAATTTTGGCAGAGCCACCCAATATCATATCCTAAATCATTCATTCTTCTCCTATCATAAATAATGCCGCACCACAATAAGCCCCGCTAGATAGCACTCCGTCTATTGTTCAGCCAACCCACCAAACACCGAATTCACCGGCCCACCAAGCACCATATTCACTAGCCTCACAAATACAACCTCAACCGGCCCAAGTGTCCCCACATCAGCCTGTGGAATGCTATGTGGAAAACTTGAGAGGGGGTGTGGGGTTTGAATTTTTTTTTTTTTCTTGGAAATTAGTTTACCGATTTTTGATTTAATATTATATGTGTTTGTTTATAAAAACGTAGATTTGAACTTTTTGTGAATTCAAAACTTGACAATTTGAACTTGTAAATAAGTACAAGCAAACTTATATTGATAATGCAATTGGAAAAAATACAAAACCACACCTACAACAAGGATTTTATAGTGGTGCGGTTACGAAGCTCCATCTTGCGGGCCTACTCACTACCCGTGCATCCTAACTTGAGAGTTTTCTTAACTATGTTCAAACAAGCTCCTTTAATGGCGGGATAAACGTTTACACAAAGGTTAATTATATCTCCTCCCCCCCATTTCTTTTTTTTTCGACAAATTAGCTTAGTTGGTAGAGTTATAATTTAGCTTGTACAAATCTAGTAACAACACAACTTCACAATTTGTTCACGACTTCACACTTCACGACTACTTCACAACTTCACTACACATATTGTTACATAATAAGCACAATTCTTCTCTACCTTCACAACTTCACAACTTCACTCATTCATAATTGCTCTTCATTTTCACATCCTTATGTCACATTAACAATCACTACTAGGAAGGATTCACCAAGATCCAAATATATACTTACAAACCAATTACCAAAACCTAATAAACTTTACTACTCTTTACAAGATTTTTAAATGATTTACAACGATTGTTGTGTGGATTGCAATAAGATTGCAATATATACTTGGTTGTAAATACTTCTTAATTAATGATGGAAGCTATTCTTCTCTTGCACTTTAGGAATTGAGCTTGGATCACTTGGAACAAAAGCTTTATGATTTAATGATCAAAGATTTAGAGGTCCATGTTGTGGGCTTTGTTTTAGAATGGAAAGATGAGTGCAAAATGTGAGAAAAATGTTAGGGAATAGTCTAGTATTTTTAGGACAAGCTGGAGGAGCGGAGTCTTATGGGCGGGTTTCCCCTTAAAATAGGGTTTTTGTCGGTCCCCTATATTCAATTAAGGGAGCGACAATTTTTTCAGAGCTCTACTCTCCCTTTAGTCTATTCAGGGGAACGGTGTTTATGGGAATTTTTTCTAGACGTTTGCCGTTTTAGGTTCAAAATTTTGAAATTCAAAATGTTTATTTTGAATAAAACATTTCTTTTAAATGTAGAAAATATTTTGTGATGTTTATAAAAATGTTTACAACATTTTATAAAAGTTTGAGGTTGAATAAAGATTTCCTTTGATCATAAAATGCATTAAGCATTTATTTATTCATACCTTTAAGTGATGTAAATGTTGAAATGAGAATTTACTCCTAATTACTTGTTTACGTTAAATTTTACGTTGAAAGTTTTTATATTGTATGATTATCAAAACGTAAAGATGTGAAAGATTTTAATAATGTTTTTAGGCATTATATTTAATCAACAATCTATCCCTTTTTGATGATTACAAAATTTAAACTCATTAAATGTAAAATTATTTTTAAACAAGTATTTAGTGAGTTTCATGTCATTTCTCCCCCTTTTTGTAGAATCAAAAAGGCATCGTCGAGGATTGCTAGTAAAATCGACGGAATAAATGCTCCCCCTTGATGTGTGCTCCCCCTTGTTCGAGGGCACCAAGGAATCGAGCTATGGTTTCTTGGCTACAAAAACGAGTTAGAACAACACAACTATTTCTAACATGTAGCAAGAAGGAAGGAAAAATATGACAAGAGCAAGCAAGCATCAAAGCAAGAGATACTTCATTCATTTAAGGCAATGTGTGTAAACCACACACAAGCATACATAAAAAAAACAAATATGCTTTAGGAGCATATTAATACATCAAGAAAATCCTAAATAGCCATAGAAGGATTTTTGACTTGCTTGCGACACAAAAGGGTTTGACGATTATTTGTAGGCATATTATGAGATTAGTTGTTTGTTGATGGAGAGTTTGGAGCGGAGGCGGTTGTGGAAGGGTAATCTCTTTGAACCCTAGGTGGTGGATGAGGTCGAGTGAGGAGGAATTCAATCCAATTGATATCCTCACTTAAAGCAAGAAATTGTTTTTGGGTGAAGATGCAACAAGGGCAATACCCAACATGGGTTTCAACTTGGTTGATGTTGAGGGTGTGTGGTAAGTTTGGAGAGTAAGGTAATGAGGAATTGTTGTTTTGTTGTTGTTGGGAGAGATGCATGGCTAGAAGGTTTGATAGGTCTTGAAGTTGATTAATGTCATCAACAAGGCTTTCTCTACTTGGAGATAGAGGTGATGTGTGTTGAGTTTGGTTGTCACATTGAGGTGGAACTTGAGTGTGAGTTTCATGTGAGTTGATGGGTGATATGGGAAGTGGAGGACGTGAGATACCTTGTTGTGATGTGGGAGTGTCCTTAATGTAAGGAGTTTGGTTGTCATTTTGAGATGGAGCTTGAGTGTGAGTAGCATGTGAATTGAAGGGTGAGATGGGGAATGGAGGGTGTGAGACAACTTGTGGTGATGTGAAAGTGTCCTTAATGCAAGGATTTGGTAATGTTTGATTGGGGTGATTGTTTTCTTGAGATGGTTCATGATGAGGAGTTAGTGGTTTTGGTATGGGTGAAGTTGTATTGAGCACATTTGAGGAGTTGCAAATGCTTGGTTTCTTCCTCCAAATGGGTTTCACACTCATTTTGGCTACCCTTGATGGTTTGGATGTGGGTTTGTTAGGAGATGTCATTGGTGAGGATGATTGTGATGAAGATGAATGAGGATGTATTTATAGTGGAGGAAAGGTTTAATTTAGGAAGAATGGACATTCAAAGGATCAAATCCAAGAAATGTTTGTGAATTTAGGGAAACAGTAGCTAAGTCTAGAGGGTATTTGGTAAAAAGGAAAAAAAATACTGTTTTACCCGTGTTATACTAGGGCGGTCCCCTTAAAGATAAGGGGGCCGCCCGTTATGAATTAAGGGGGCCGCCCTCTGGCATTTCCCAGATTTCCCAAAATTCGATTTTTCTCAAAATTTTGTGTGAGGGTTTCTGTTTTGGAAGTTAATTTTGCAGCAAGTCCATCCTTTTATGGCAATTAAGATTTTTAGCACATAGCAATTAAGCATTCAACATTTTACATATGTAGGATAACCTATTTCACACAATTTTAGCATATAATCATATATGAGTTGAGTGAAGAGCATATGAAATAGCAACTAGATATAATGCACAAAAAATTATCATGATAGAGGGTTAAGTTAAAAAGGAAACAAACTTTTGTGCAAATACTAGTGTGTGCCTAAGTGCGACAAATGTGGAGTAGCAATTATTTCGACACTAATACATGCAAAACCTAAGAAATAATCCAAATGCTCCTTGATTTAGTTTTGCTCAACCAAGATTGTCGAAGATATATATTAGATTATATATTTTTGACAACAAGTAAGAGACCATTATGCATATGAAAAAAAATGTTTTTAGCATATTTCAACAATATATGAAAATTAATTTTCATGTGATCCTAGATGTGAGAAAGATTTTCTTTAGAAAATAATGGATTGGGACTAATGAAATATGTATTAGAATTTTTTTTTGCTTTTAGGTTTTTCCCAATCTTGTTTTTTTTGTTTGTGCAAAGCAGAAGCCTAGACACAGAGAAAAGAAAGAGAAATAATTTTTTTTCCAGTGGGTGGTCCCCTTAATGTCTGGGCGGTCCTCTTAAAATTAAGGGGGCCGACATCCGAGAAAAAAAATTTCTCAGATTTTTGACAAATATTTCATTTTTAAACCCTTTGCAGTTAAACTTTATTTTTGGCCTTGTGACTTACGTGAGCTTGCTTTCCAACTTTGCAAGCATCACAAAAATGTCAGTCGTATTTAAGTTTAGGTAGATTTCTAACTAATTCTTTAGACGCTAATGATTGAATTAGTTGCATATTAGCGTGACCTAATCTTCTATGCCACAGTGTGGAATTTTCGTCTAATGTTGCAAGGCATATTTTGTCTTCCGGTTTATTTCCTAGTTTCATTACATATAATCCTCCTTTCCTAATTCCTTTACCTATAACTTTTTCATTTTTTATTATTTCGCTATCGTGTTCGGTAAATATTACTTTGCATTTATTATCACATATTTGACCTATACTAAGCAAGTTATAAGTTAAGTTATCTACGTGCTCAACATTTTCAATTATTAAGGAGTCTTGAGAAATCGTACCTTTGCCTATGATTTTACCGCGTAAGTTGCTTCCGAAAATTACGTTACCTCCGTTGTATGCTTTGTATGAAGAAAACAACTTTCGATTACCGGTCATGTGTTTTGAGCATCCACTATCTTTAATCCACTCATCGGGTTCCAAGTTTACTCCTAAGCATATTTCATCGGGCGCTTGAGCTACAAGACAAGCTTCATCTTTAGTCTTTTCCACTTCATCTTCTCCATTGTCGCTCCATGCTCCTCCAATGAATGCTCTTTGATCGTTGTTCTTTGGCGGCTTTGAACATTCTCCAATGAAGTGACTTGGGTCACCACATCTAAAACATTTTCTTTCACTTTTATCATAACCATCATTTCTACTTCTTTGGAATGTTTTTCTATCGCCTCGTGGTTGTCTTGCAAATCTTCCTCGTCTCTTGAAGAATTTCTTGAATTCCTTTACGGCCATAGCATACTCTTCGTCTTCACTATCGGAACTTGAGCTATCTTCATCACTTACTTCCTTTTTCACTTTTAATGCAAGTGATCTACTTTGTTCTTTCTTGCCTTTAACCGTTTCTACATCTTTCTTTATTACTTCTTCATAAACTTTCAAGTTTCCAATTAGTTCGTCAAGAGGTAAGGTTGTTAGATTCTTTGATTCTTCAATCGCCGTGACTTTCGCGCGCCATTTTGGATGTAGTGCCCTAAGAAATTTCCTAACACAATTCTTGCTAGAGAAACTTTCATCAAGTGCTTTTAGACTAGTAATAATAGTGTTAAACTTAGCAAAGGCATTATCTATTGACTCCTCTTCCGGAATCATAAATTGTTCATATTGTTGAACAAGAAGATCTATTTTGTTAGCTTTGACTTGATTATTACCTTGATGAGTGATTAGTAAAGTATCCCAAATTTCTTTTGCGGTTTGACACATAAAAATTCTTTCGTATTCTTTACGTGGCAAAGCATTATAAATTACCATTTTAGCTTCATTATTTTTTGCAAGTTTCTTTTTAAGATCATCATCTTGTTTATGAAAAGATACAATTTCATCCTTTTTAGTTTCGGGATTAAATTGAATAGGAGGAAAATCACCATCGGTAATAACATGCCAAAGATCTAGATCTTTTGACTTCACATAAGTTTCGAATCTATTTTTCCAATAAATAAATCCATCACTTTCAAATAGTGGTGGTCTTTGCATAGATTGCCCTTCTAAATATTTTTCCGATTCCATAGATCGATTCAAGTTTTAAAATACAATTTATTTTAAAAATCTTGTTTAACGTGGCTCTGTTGAGCTAGGATCAAGGTACTTCTCCTTTTCTCATTTAATAGCTTAAAACTGTTTAGCTTATCTCTTTTGCTTATTACTGCTTATTTTCTATTTCTATTTGCTTTAATATGCTTATTAATGTTGCTTATTGCTTATTTGTGCTGTGTTATAGCTTAGATCTCTTTTATTCAAGTTTTTTTCATATAAACTATTGAAACAAGACAAAAAAATATGTCCATTGATCTAGATTATTGATAAGTGCTTATTTGTGGCTAAAAATTGCTTATATGTTCTTAAAATTGTTAGAGCTTAATCTGTTTTCATCTTTTACAGCTTTTTGAGATCTGTTTTGGCTTAAAAATAAATTTTCATATTTTAAAGGAGTGTTTGAGTTAAGGTTTAAAACGGGTCAAAATAGTGTTAAATCTGTCTTAGGTGCTCAATTTAGATATCATTAGCTCTTAGTAGGTCTAAATGATAGTTTTTATAAGTTTTGATTAAGTATCGTCTAGTTTGATAGTTTTTTATTTGAATTCCAAGTCTGCTAGTTCAAAAGTAGTGCTAAGATGCTTATTAGTTGATTTTATAAAATAGATGCTTAAGGTGTTGGTTTTGTGCTATGAACTGGGTCCTAAATTTAACCTTAAACATTCTTTGTTTTAAGTCTAAGACTTTTGGAAAAACCTTTTGAAAACCTTAGTTCAAAAACAATCAAGACTTATTAGTTGTTAAGTCAGTTTATGCAGCTAATTTGTGGTCACAACTATGATTAAACTTGTTTAATTTTTATCAAGATTAGCTTATTGTAGTGTAAGCTTCATCTGTTTTCAGTTATTAGTGAGTCAAATGAGTTTTAAAGTCTTAAAATGGTGACTGCAAGTGTCATATATTTTCAAAAAGCCAAAAATATACTAGTGTAGTCTGCCTGTTTCATGTCTCTTTTTCTAGCTTAAAAAAAAAAAAAAAAAAAAAAAAAAAAAAAAAAAAAAAAAAAAAAAAAAAAAAAAAAAAAAAATTCTTAGCAATCTTCTTAAATTTTGCTTATCTTTGTTATTTAAGTCTTAGTCTTCATCTGTTTTTAATTCATAGCTTTTTATGACTGCTTAATGGTCCTTAAATTTGAGCTTAAAAAGTGGAAAAAGTCTTCAAAACAGTTTTTAAGGTCTGCTGTCTCAATAGCTTTTTAATACTTTTTAGCTTAAGTGTTTGCTTATTTCCTGTCATTAAGTGCTTATTAGGTGGTCTAGTTTATCTGTTTTTAGCTTAAAGTCATTTCCTAGTGCTTATAGCTTAAAATTTGTCAAAAAGCCTTTTAAGTCTTCATTTGTGTCAAAGATGTTTCACTCTTGTATTTTTGTTGTGTTTATTTATTTTTTGTGTTTTTTTTTTTTTTTTTTTTGGTTTTTTTTTTTTTTTTTATTTTTGTGCTTTATAAGCCTAATGTTTTAGCTTATTTATAGATCTAAGTGCTCATTAGGTCTAGGACTAAGCCTGTTTTAGCTTATTTAGGTTTTGTAATTGCTTATTGAGTTTTTAAATAGCCAACAGTTTAGCTATTAATCATTAGTTAATATAAGCAAAATTGTCTCTTTTAAATAGCTTTTTCATAGCTTAAAATTAAGTTTTAGTAAAAGTCCTTTTTAAAAGTTGCTTATTTTAGCTTGATCTTTAACTGTTTTTAAAAGAAAAATAAAAAAAATGTTTTTCCAAAAAGGTAAGGTCCAGGACTTGAACCTGCGACCTTGCCTTCACACACACACAATACTCAAACCATAGCGCCATAGGGACTTTACATAAGACCCATGGGCCATTTGGTTTATATGTTGTATTGCATTTTAGAGCATATAAGCTATTTCAGCTTATTTCTAGCTTATTACGAGTGCATAATCTGATCTTTCTTTTTACCATTATCTTAGCAATAGTCTTAAATATTTTCAATAATTTTTCTAGATTTTTATAAATTAGTTTAGCATTTTTAATTAATTTTCTAGATTAAAATAGTTTTTAATTCATAAAAAAAAATATTTTTTTTCTAAAATTATTTTTAATCATTTAAGACTTTTAAAAATTAAATTTGCATTTTTAGGGGTAAAATTGATTATTTAAGTTTTTAAGTCGCGTTTTAGAATTCCCGTTATCGTTTTTAGCCTAAATCCTTAGTTGCCTTATTTGATTGCTTGCTTTTATTTGCTTTTGCGTTTCATAAGTAGAAATAGAATCCAAAATCAAAACTTTGACTATTCAAATCACGCGATCACAAACTTAAACGATATTCTCAAATTCACGCTTCGTCGGGATACGACTCGAGAAGATTTGGTCATCACTTTTCCTAAAGTGATTTTCATTTCTTTACGGAATACTATTCTTATATTATTTGATAATAGGTATTTTAGTTATATATATATATATATATATATATATATATATATATATATATATATATATATATATATATATATATATATATATATATATATATAGTAGGGATCCAGTGAGAAGTAAATTAAAATAAGAAGTGGTGAGAAGTGACTAAAATCACATATTTGAGATGCAACGACTTGCATTAGATGCATTTTCTATTCATTTAGATGCATCATTTTGAGTTTCAAACTTAACCGATGTGGTAATGGTGCAAATTGATTTAAAGATTTCGGCACATGCATAGGAACAAAAAAAAAAAATGCATCCTAATATACTTATATGCAACTAATTAAAGCTATCAATAACACATTATGATGCGTTATAATGCATCTAAGATTATAGAGATGCATTTAATTTAAGTCGGTGCATCTCGAATATGCGGTTATAGTTACTTCTTATCCTTCTTATTTGATCCTAACTCTCTCTCTCTCTCTCTCTCTCTATATATATATATATATATATATATATATATATTATATACCATTTTGCCTAATCAATTTTTGGCCGCCGCTTGCCGGGAATTGTGTAACGAAATCGCGTGAACATTGAAGATAGGTGTTGTTGAAGACCCTTATCCTCGTGAAGTTCATCAATTTAAATATTCTTCTTTAATATAAAATCTAAAAAATACAAAAAAATATTTTATTTTCTCGATTTATTTTCGTAGATTTATTAGAAAAAAATACTTTTCCTAAAGTATTTAAAAAACCAAAAAAAACAACAAAAACAACCGTTGTGTCACTTGTGAAATAGAGTCTCACTTTAGATTACAAACTTTAAGATAGTTGTACAATGAGGGTTGATCCTACGAACTCCGACCGCGAAATAGAGAAGTAACTTAAAACGTTACAGCGCTTACCCGCTCCTCCGCTCTTTGTGCGTTTTCTAGGAGTGCTACCGTACACTTGTTCGATTATCGATACAAAAATATTTTTTCTTTTTTTTCTCTTATTTTATTTTTAGTGCATGCGGCACCCGCTCTTCATCAATTTCAATTGTCTAATCTTACACGACCCCGAAACCGATCGGAATCGTAGACGTTTCCAACAAAGAGTCCGAACCGTATCGTCTTGAAGAGACTTCCGAAGTTACGATGGGCCGATCAACGTACTATGCCGGAATTACTCCAAGAACCCACCGAGTGATACGGAGATGCTTATCTAAATTTCCCGCTATTCTCGCGGAAATTTAAAGCTTAAATATGGACTCTAAATCTTTGTAACTTCAAAACAATTTTTAACAATTTAAGAAAGAAGATCCTCAGCTATGTCACATTCGTTGTTGTAACAAGATTACTTTCCACGTTAAGTATAAAGAATGTGCCTAATTCGTCGATTAAGCTTTATGCCTTCTTCCATTTTCTATCTAGGGGTCAGCCCGTATTTGGCCTCGAAAAAGAACCTCCTCTTGTCTATTCTTACTTGGGAAGATCTTGTTTCCAAGTTTATTAACCAATTCTTTCCTCCTTCCAAAACTACAAATCTCCGAAATGAAATCACAAATTTTCAACAAAAGTTTGAGGAAACGTTTAGTGAGGCATGAGACCGTTTTAAGGATCTCCTTCGTGCATGCCCACATCACGGTTTTACAAAATTGCATCAACTTGATACGTTTTAAAATGCTTTAGCCACAACCGATCAAGATTCTTTAAATGTCGCCGCCGGTGGTAATCTTTTGACATCACGGTTTTACAAAATTGCATCAACTTGATACGTTTTAAAATGCTTTAACCACAACCGATCAAGATTCTTTAAATGTCGCCGCCGGTGGTAATCTTTTGACTAAAACTCCTCGAGATGCTTTGACAATTATCGAAAATAAGTCGAAAGTTCGCACTTCACGAGACAAACCGGTTGTTTCCAAAGTGAGTGCTAATACTTCTTCTTCTACCACGGCATATCCATCAGAGATGGCCGCTCTTACTGATGCCGTTAATGCTATGCTTCGTCATGTTAAGACCTCATCTCCAGAGACCGTTAAAGCAATTTCTGAAAGTTGTGTGACTTGTCGGAGACCGCATCCCTACTATGAGTGTCTTGCCGCCGATGGCAACACTTTCAATGCTTCTACAGCCGCATCAACCTATAATCAGAATCAAGGATATCATCCTCAAGGAGACCCGAATTATCGTGCTAGCAATCAAATGGGACCACCTGGTTTTCCTCCCGTGCAAAATAATCAAAACCATTTCAATCAAAATCAAGGTTATAATTAAAACCGAGGAAATAATTTCATCAAGGTAACCAGAATTATCAAGCTCCGCCTCAAGTTGGACCTTCAAACGATCTCTCGAACTACATGAAGGCAAATGAAACGATAATATGGGAGAGAAAATGCAAAATCAACTAAGCAATATGAGGACGAAATTAATGAAAGAGATGGATACTACGTTGACTAGACAGAACAATGCGTTCAAGAATGAGTTAACGAATGATATTAAGAACATGATGAGTAGTTTTTTTCAAATGAATACCGCTTTTTCTTCGGGCTCGGGTTCACTTCCTAGCAACACTGTTGCTAACCCGAGAGGTGACTTGAAAGCAATCACCACTCGAAGCGGTATTTCTTATGATGGACCTCCAATTTCACCTCCTTTCTCTCCTCTTCCCAAGGTGGTGGAACGGGAACCCGAGGTGACAAAGGATACGATGCAATCGAGTACCAAAAACATCCAACCTCCGGTAGTCCAAATTCAAGCTCCATTTGATGAGCCCGTTGTTGCTCCTAAGCCTAAACCGTTTATACCTTATCCTTCAAGAGCTAACAAGCAAAAGCTTCGTGAAAAGGATGATAACCTAGCTTTAAAATTTGTTGAAATCTTTAGGGAATTACATTTCGAGCTCAGTTTCGCGGATGCTCTTCTACATATGCCGAAATTTGCTTCAATGTTTAAAAGTCTCCTTAATAACAAAGAAAAATTGTTTGACTTAACTAAAACACCGGTGAATGAGAATTATTCGGCGGTTATCCTAAAAAAGTTACCTAAAAACTTGCAGATCCTGGCAAGTTTCTTATTCCATGTGATTTTCCGGAGATAGTTGAATGCTTAGCCTTGGCCGATCTTGGTGCAAGCATCAACTTGATGCCTCTTTCCATATGAAAAAAGCTCTCACTCCCCGATCTTACTCCCACCTGAATGATTCTTAAACTGAGGACCAATCCGATACTAGTCAAATAGTCTTGCCATAAAGATGTCTTTGTTAAAGTAGGAAAGTTCCATTTTCCGGCCGACTTCGTAGTCGTTGATTATGTTGTTGATCCCCGGGTTCCCTTAATTCTTGAAAGACCCTTTTTGAGGACGGCACGTGCTTTGATTGATGTTTATGGTGAAGAATTAACTCTCCGAGTTGATGATAAATCCATAACCTTTAAAGTTGGTCAAACTTCGAGATACTCCTACAATAATACTAAACCGGTTAATCGAATCGATGTCATCGACGTTTCATGTGAGGAGTATGCTCAAGAAGTGCTCGGTTTTTCGGATAGTTCTAAAAGTGGCAATCCCACTCCATCTTTAGATCTTATCCTTTCTACTTCTTTCCCCTCTCTCACTCCTTTTGAAGGTAGTGACTTTATTTTGGAAGAAACAGAAGCTTGTTTTACAAATGATTCAATTCCACCAGGAATTGATGATGTCGACTTTGATCCGAAGGGAGACCTTCTTCTACTTGAGAAGTTATTAAATGATGATCCATCATTTCCTCTCCCTCTGAAGGAACTTCATTTTGAGGAACTTAAAACGATTAAATCTTTTATTGATGATCCTTCGGATCTTGAGCTCAAGGATTTACCGTCTCATCTTGAATACGCGTTTTTAGAAGGAACTGATAAATTACCCGTCTTAATTTCTAAGGAATTAAAAGATGAAGAAAAAGCCACCCTTTTAAAGGTTCTTAACTCACACAAACGGGCCATTGCATGGAAAATCTCCAACATTAAGGGTATCGACCCTAGTTTTTATACTCACAAGATCTTAATGAAAGATGATTTCAAACCGGCGATTCAACATCAAAGAAGGGTAAATCCAAAAATTCACGAGGTTATCAAAAAGGAAGTTATCAAACTTCTTGATGCCGGATTGATTTACCCTATCTCTGATAGTCCATGGGTGAGCCCCGTTCATTGTGTGCCTAAGAAGGGTGGCATGACCGTAGTTGAAAACGAAGATAATGAATTAATACCTACTAGGTTAGTTACCAGATGGCGTGTGTGTATTGATTACCGAAAGCTTAATGATGACACTCGTAAAGACCATTTCCCAATGGCTTTTATGGACCAAATGCTAGAACGTTTAGCAGGGAACGAATACTATTGTTTTTTAGATGGATTTTCTAGATATTTTCAAATTCTAATTGACCCGCAAGACCAAGAGAAGACCACCTTCACTTTCCCTTATGGGACGTTTGCCTCTGACGACCGTTCCCTTTCAGGTATTATGTAATGCTACGGCACCGTCCCAAAGGTGCATGATGGCCATTTTCCACGACATGATCGAAGAAACAATGGAGGTCTTTATGGACGATTTCTCAGTCTTCGGGGATTTTTTTCTCGTCATGCCTCTCCCATTTAGACAAAATGCTCAAACGGTGCGAAGACACAAATTTAGTTCTAAATTGGGAGAAATGCCATTTTATGGTAAAAGAAGGCATTGTTTTAGGACATAAGATTTCAAAGTCCGGGATTGAGGTCGACAAAGCTTGTTGGGAAATATATTGTAAAAGACTTAATATTGGTAGTATAACAGTTAAGTCTGGTAGTATTAGTTAGTTCTAGCAGTACTTGATTTTTAAGTCTGCAGTATTATTGTTTGTACTGGTAGAGTGCAGTACTTGGTAATGTTATGATTTATGTAACAGAATAGTGATAATTGTTATCTTAGAGATATTTAAGGAGATATCTTAGGAAAGGGTATGAATTATCCTTTCACACTTTTTGTATAGTCCTTTTTAGGGTTTCCGTAGTGTATAATAAGGAACCCTACGGCATAGCGTTTAAAATAACAAACTAGTAGCATTGACTGCTTAATAGAAATCACATCAGAGCTAAGTTAGTATTGTGTTCTTCTTAATATTGTGTTATAGATCCGCATTTAACACTTGGTATTCATAGTTCAGTGTCTGCATCAATAGTTGATTTAGTTTATTTACAGTTAGCTATTGTCTTGAAAAGGCTTTATAGATCCAATTACATTTGGACTTCTAGTTGGTATCAGAGCCAATAGAGGGTCTCTGAGTAGAGATCCTAGAAAAACACTCTTCTTTCCGAATCTTTACAAAATGTTCTCAACCTGCTAATGACTGAGTTCTTCAACTTCTCAGTGATGATGAACATCAAACCTGAAGGAGCATCAGACACTGGTGCTCACCTAAACAACAACACAGGAGTATTCTCAAAGTCATATGTTATCTCAAATATCAGACTCTACGCAATTCTAAAGAAGGTGGATTATGATATATGGGTATGGAGATGGCGATGTTACTTAAGTACATATGCAATGATGTTTGGAAAGGTAATTCAGAATGGAAATCCAAGGAAGAAATTTCAACTGGAAGGATGGTGTATTCGTGAATTATTCCCCCAGTCAACTGTACAGATAATTAAGCTGTTAAAAAGGAAAGGAATCGTTAGCATATCCTTGATGATCGGCCACTTCATTGGAACATATGGAGAAGATTTCATGGAATGGATGATGCAAAAGAAATCTAGGAAGCCATCAGAACTAGGTTTGGTGGTAATGCAAATTCAAAGAAAATACAGAAGGCTATTTTCAAACAACAGTTTGAAGCATTTACAATATCCAGTTTAGAAGGGTTAGAAAAGGGATATGATAGATTCCAACAATTACTTTCACAGTTAGAAGCTCATGGTGCTAAAGTATCAACTAAGGATGCAAATCATAAGTTTCTTAGATCTTTGCCCCCAGCATGGTTAATTGGCAAGACTATGAGAACTAAAAACCAGATGTTGACCTTTATCTATTGATGATCTCTACTATAAACCTTAGGTTTTTGAGCAGGAAATCCAAGGTGCTCAAAAACATCTTCAATGTGCTTCAATAATTGCTTTTGTGTCATTGCAAATAACGCAACACTATAAGGTTAGTTGGTTTTACTGGTGCCTACAGTACTTTCACTACTTGTGCTTCTTCATCAAATCTTCAAGAAAGAGTAGCTCTTACTGGATTTGCTGATGAAGTTATTTATTCCCTTTTTGCTAAACAATCAGAGGACTAGGACTTGCTTCATGAAACCTGGAAACAGATTGTTGACTTGGAATTGAAGAGATGGACATAACACTGGCAGAATAGCAATGATTGCTATTTTTATTTTATTTTTTTTTGAATGAGAAGTTCTATGAGAAAACAATAAGGAGAGTTCGTGTTGATGGAAAAGCACCTGTTGGTTTTGAAAAAAGAAGCTTGAATGCTTCAATTGTCACAACACTTGTCACTTAGCTAGGGAATGTACAGCAAAGGTGGACATCATGTGTGATGGAAAGAAGAAAATTACTCTTTTTATCAACGCACTAGAAGTGAAGCTGGGAAAGCAAGAGAGAATCAGACTGGGCTTGCTGACAATGGATGATGGTAATGTCAATTGGAGAAATACTGAAGATGAGAGGACAAATCATGCACTCATGGCTTATCAGCTCCAGTAGTGAGGTATACTTTGTGTTCTAATAACTTGCATTGATTCATACATACATTAAAACACTTTGTATTGAACAAATGGACTCTGTTAGGTGATCAAAAGCAAAAATTACTTGCATATAGTCAAGCTGTTAAGAAACTAGAAGCTCAACTTGTTACTTTTCAAAAACAGCAACTTTCTCTAAATGAAAAGCTTACATTTCAGGCAAATGAAATATATGAAAAAGATGAAACAGCTCAAAAAAATACGAGGAGAATTGGAATGAACGCAGTTAAAAGAAAATGGAACAATTACCACAGAAAACATTAGATTCATGGAAAGATTCTTCCAAGAATCTTTGGAGATTAATTAATTCTGGCATGAGTTCAAATAGTAAAGTTGGCTTAGGGTATGAAATACAATCAAACAATGAGGTTCTAAGTTATGAGGAAGAAATGAATTTTTCTGTTTTTAATTGTTCAGAAGAGGACTCAGTTGGAAAACCTTTGTACAGTAGATTCATAAAAACTAATGATTTTAAAGGTGTTCCACATCCCTTAAGTGGAGATTATACTCCTACACCACAAGAAGAAATTGATGAGTCTTTGTATGTTTATGGTAAAAAGGGACCTCAAGAGCCTGAACCCAGTGTATCAGATGATAGATCCAGTGAATATTCTACCTGTCAATCTAATGACAGTGCAGGATCTATTGGAACTTCCTCTGAACATTCTGTTGATCCTGAATCTGAGATTTCAAGAGTACCTCCAGAAGTGTATGTGTCTACACCTATAACAACAAATGAAAAAGGTGTGTCTGCTCCAAAATCAAAAGAGGTTGAACCTAGTTGTGTCTCACACATAAAAACTCCTAGGCAACCAATCAAAGATCAAGAAACACCTAAAGTTAACAGGAAGAATTGGAATGCTATGATGGAAAGAGAACTAGGGGAAGGTTACTCTTTCACAAAGAAGAAATGTTTTGTTTGTGGTAGTCTAAGTCATTTGATTAAAGATTGTGACTATTATGAAAAGAAAATGGCAAAAGAGGCTGAGGTTAAGAAACAAAGGGTTTGTAATACTGGTAACATGATGGCAAAACCAGTATGGACTAATACCAACAGGATTAATCATGCTAATCAATTTGTTCCTAGACCAGTACAACTTAATACTGGTAGGCCAAACATTAATTCTGTTAGGACTAATATTAATACTGGTAGGACAAATATTAATTATGTTAGGCCTAGAGTTAATATTGTTAATACTAATGTTAATACTGTTAGATCTAGATAGCCAGTACCTACCCGGACATCAAATAGGTTTAGTCCTAAAAGACCACATGTGAATAAATTTAATCAAAGAAGGCATTTTTCTAAATCACATTCATCTGTAAGAAGACCCTTTGCAAAAACTACAACACAAATGTCTCATTCTCATGCTATAAAGGGAAATTGGGGATCTGTTGTTAAGACCTCAGCAGGTTATAATTGGAGGAACTCTAAACCAAACTCCAATTGTGACAGTGGACCAACTTTTATTAGAACTGTGAATGCTAAAGGTCCACAAGGCAGACCCAAGCCTGTAAAGGCCTGGGTCCCTAAGAGAAACTAATTTCTCTTTTTCATGTGCAGGATCATCCACTGAAGAACATGGTAGATAGAGGTATATTTGATAGTGGATGCTCAGGGCACATGACAGGTAACAAGGATCAACTGGAGGATTTTGAAGAATTCAATGGGGGATCTGTTACCTTTGGAGGTAGCAAAGGCTACATATCTGGTAAAGGAAAAATAAGAGTTGGTAATTTAGATTTTGATAGTGTGTCTTTTGTAAAAGAATTAGGGCATTTTAACCTTTTCTCAATATCACAAATATGTGATAAGCAGCACAAGGTTCTTTTTACTGAAACTGAATGTCTTGTTGTGTCTTCTGACTTTAAGATGCCTGATGAAAATCAGATACTTCTAAAGGTCCCTAGACATCATAATATGTATATGAAGACACCTACTCCTGCAAAATGTTTTGCCTGTTTGATTGCTAAAGCCACATCTGATGAATCTAAATTGTGGCACAGAAGGTTAGGTCATATTAATTTTAAAAACCTAAACAAACTTGTGAAGGGAAACCTTGTAAGAGGTCTACCTTCTAAGGTTTTCAAAAATGACCATACATGTGTTGCCTGCCATAAAGGTAAACAACACAGGGCCTCCTATAAGGCCAAATTAGAAAGATTAATCACTGAACCATTACACACCTTGCATATGGATCTTTTTGGTCCTACTTCTGTAAAAAGCATTAAAAAGCCTTGTAATTACTGATGATTGTACCAGATTTAGTTGGGTATTCTTTTTGGCCTCTAAGGATGAAACTAGTGGCATTCTTTAGAACTTCATTAGGCAGATTGAAAACCAGCTTAGTCATAGGGTTAAAATCATTAGATCAGATAATGGCACTGAATTTAAGAATAGAGATATGCTTGAATTTTGTGGGAACAAGGGAATAAAACAAGAGTATAACAATGCCAGAACTCCACAACAAAATGAAGTTGCTAAAAGAATGAACAAGACCCTAATTGAGGCTGCTAGAACTATGCTAGTAGACTCACTCTTACCAACTACTTTTTGGGCAGAAGCAGTTAGTACTGCTTGCTATATTTTTAATAGGGTAAGAGTGACTAAATCTCAAAACTAAACTCCTTATGAGCTTTTGTTTGGCCACAAACCAATTATCAGCTACATAAGACCTTTTGGGTATCATGTTACAATTTTAGATACTCTTAGTGTGCTTGGCAAGTTTGATGGAAAATCTGATGAGGGTTTCTTAGTTGGTTACTCTCTAAATAGCAAAGCCTATAGGGTTTATAATTTAGTAACCAAAAGAGTAGAAGTAAATATGCATGTAAATTTTCTTGAAGATAAACCCAATGTCAAAGGAGTAGGGTATAGATGGATGTTTGATATTGATTATCTTACTGATTCTATGAACTATATTCCTGTATCTTTGGAAAATCAAGCTAACCCACATGCAGGTGCTTCAGAAGTAACTAACAGTGCATGTACTTCACAAACTCCATATTCTAATGCTTCTGAGGAAAAAGATGAGGATGTAGAGATTATCGTTGTGCCTTTAACTGTGAAGAATACTAAAGAAAAAGCTGAATCAAGGAAATCTTCTACAAATTCAAAGAAAGAGGAGATCTTGAGAGAACCTCAACAAGAGAAGAAGGCTTCTTCTACTGACACTTCAGAAGATAATCCTAAGATTCTAGCTTTTAGAAGAGAGTTGGAAGAAATTGCTCTAAAGCATTTAGGGAAAGTATCTGAAAACACCTCTACAGTTTCTCCTCATTAATACTGTAGTGAGTTCAGTATTAATACTGGTAGTTTTGATCCTGAGGATCTCCTATGCCCAAGCTAGAAATTGTTCACAATCTGAGATAGGAATTTTTAAATGACAATCTATGATGAAGAGGGCGGATAACTGACTCAAACTCCTACCAAGAAAATTGACAGTCAGTCCTACTCCTACTCTTAGGATTCACAATATTCACCCGAAAAGTTAAATCCTTGGTGATCCCAAGTCAGCTGTGCAAACTAGAAGCAAAGTGCAACAAAAATCAGGAGCTCATGCACTTTTTAGCTTTATTCAAAAGCAGCAAAGAAACAATCACAAAGATCAACAACATTGTTTATTTATCTATTTTCTATCTCAGGAGGAACCTAAAAAGATTTCTGAAGCTCTACAAGATGACAGTTGGGTTCAAACCATGCAAGAGGAGTTGTTACAGTTTAAGCTGCAATAATATGGGTTCTGTAGAGCGACCTCATAGAATGAGTGATTGGTACAAAATGGGTCTACAGAAATAAAAGAGATGAAAGAGGAGTGGTTGTCAGAAATAAGGCAAGATTGGTGGCCCAAGGGTACACGCAGGAAGAAGGTATTGACTATGATGAGGTTTTTGCTCATGTGGCAAGAATAGAAGCTATCAGGTTATTTTTAGCCTTTGCCTCATTTATGGGGTTCATAGTATACCAAATGGATGTAAAAAGAGGTGCCTTCTGATGGCACTATAAAGACGAGGTTATGTCTCACAACCTCCTGGCTTTGTTAATACTGATCACCCTAAGAAGGTTTATAAGGTGGTCAAAGCTTTGTATGGACTGCATCAAGCTCCTAGAGCTTGGGACATGCTACTGCTATCAATTCTAGAGAACATGGATACAAAAGGGGTACGATTGACAAGACTTTATTTATTAAAAGGGACAAGAGAAGATAAATCTGCTGTTCAAGTGATGTTGAGGATACAATTTGTGGATCGACCAAAAGTCTGGTGTGAGGAGTTTGAAGCCTTGATGAAAAAGCAGATTTCAATGAGTTCGATGGAAACTACAGTTTTCTTAGGATTGTACAAGTCAAACAGAACAAGCAGGAATCTTCATATCTCAGACAAGTATGTAGCTGAGATACTCAAGAAATTTTGATCTGAAAATGTGAAAACTGCAATAACCCCCATGGAGACCAAAGTGGCATTGACAAAAGATGAGGAAGCTATTGATGTGGATGTACACTTATATAGATCCATGATAGGTTCTATCATGTATTTAACTGCCTCTAGGCCTGATATAATGTTTGCAGTATGTGTTTGTTCTCGTTTTCAGGTCACTCCCAAGACTTCACATCTCAATGTTGTGAAGAGAATCTTTAAGTACCTTAAGGGAAAACTAAATTTGGGCTTATGGTATCCTAGAGAATCACCTTTTGACCTGGAAGCATTCTCTGATAGTGATTATGGTGGGTCAAACCTTGATAGGAAATCCATAACAGGTGGTTGTCAATTTCTTGGACAAAGACTTATCTTATGGCAATGCAAAAAATAGACCATAGTGGCTACTTCTACAATTGAAGCTGAATATGTAGCTGCTGTAAATTGCTGTGGACAAGTATTGTGGGTTCAAAATCAACTGCTGGACTATGGTTTCAATTTTATGAATACCAAAATTCACATTGATAATGAAAGCACAATCTGCATTATGAAGAACCCAATGTATCATTCCAAGATAAAGCACATCGAGATACGCCACCATTTTATAAGAGATTGTTATGAGAAGAAGCTCATTCGTGTAGAGAAAATTCACACAGACTTAAATGTAGCTGACCTATCGACTAAACCTTTTGATGGACCACAGTTTAATTACTTAGTGGTTAGTATTGGTATGATAAACCCATAGCTACATTTAAGCGGAGGCTTAGTTGTATAGTTTGTATACTTCTGGTAGTTAGTTTAACTAAAATCTGGCTTAAGTAGTATTAATTCTAGTAGTTAGTAGTATTAATTCGGGTAGTTAGTTTAAGTTATTTCTGTCTATACAAACTCCTGCAGCATGTTTTTCTTTGTTTTAGACTAATTCTTGCAGGAATAGCATGGATTTGCAGTGATAAGGTCTTTAGTTTGTAAGTCTTCAGTAAATACTTAATTCTGGTTGAAAAAGAGTTAATTCAGGTTGTAACATAATTAATTATGGTTGACCAAAGTTAAGTCTGGTAGTGTAAATTTTAATACTGGTAGGATATTGTTAGTGCTGGTTGCAGGAAAATTGACTTTTATCTGTTTAAACACTGTTTAAATGTTACCATTACAGATTTTTACGACGCTATTGTCGTTAACAGAGAAGCTATATATAGATAAAGTTTGATTTCTCTTTCATATTTATCTTTTTATTGTTATCTCCTCTTCGCAAAGTAAAAAATCTTCTTTAATTTTACGAAGACTATATTCAATTCTCTTGTTACCAGCATCTACAACCTCACTCGTAACTAAACCCAGTAAATTTTCAGTACACATCAATACCTTTTATTGCTACTTTCGAATAATGGCTCAATTAAAATACTGTGACAAACATAATCAAGTGGGGTTTTTGCACAAGCCTGATGAAAGTGTAGGGTTTGCAGAGATAGTGGATTTTCTAAGAGGTTCCAACCTCAGGTATACTTTAACTACTAATCCTACTATCTATGATTCCCTAGTCAAACAGTTTTGGCAGACTGCTACTATCAACACTCTTGCTGATGGGACTCTAGAATTACACGCAACTATTGATACCATTGTGTATACAATCACTGAGGCATCTATTAGAAATAAGCTTCAATTAGCAGATGCTTCAGGGATTACCATGTTGCCAAACAATGAGATTGCTAAGGGGATGGGGCATATGGGGTATCCTACTGATGGATCTTTTACCTTTTGGAAAAGCTTTTTCACATCCCAATGGAGATTTTTAGTCCACCATATTTTGCATTGTATAAGCTCTAAAAGTGGTGGATGGGATCAATTTGGTAGCAATATTGCTACTGCTTTGATTTGTCTTTCCATTGGCAGAGTTTATAAATTTTCAAAACTAATTTTTGATGGCCTGGTGGCAAACTTGAAAAGAAAGACAAAGTTTTTTATGTATCCTCATTTTCTGCAACTGATTTTGGATATACAAACGGAAAACAAACACCCTTATCTGGCTGTGACCCTGACCAAAAAGATTTTTGGGAATATGAAAAGGGGTTTTAGAGGGGTACCAAGACCTTTATTGCCTGCTATGTTGTCTATTGCTAATCCAAGTGCAGGACAAGAAGCTCCATCTATCACTCAACCTCAACCATCATCTAGTGTGGTACCTCCAACACCACCTATGACTTAACCTATACCATCTGAAGCCACAACTATTCTACATCTATCTCAACCTGCACCACCTACACCTATTGCTGAAACTACCAATGCATCCCCCTCACCTACACCTTCACCTGCACATGATCCAATAGAACATATCTTTGAATAACCATCCTCTGACCAACAACCTACTACACCTCGCCAAGAAGCTGCTACTTCCTAGTTAATGACAAGGATTGATGACTTGGAGAAGCAGCTCAAGGAAACAAAACAGACCTTTGGGAAGGCTATCCTTACTTTGGTGGAAAGAGTCAAGACTTTGGAGGTTGCTTTGAAGAGAAAGACCAAGAGGGTGCTTTTGTCTGATTCTAAAGAGGAAGAAACAGAGGCTCAGGGGAGGAAGTTTCATGATTTAGATCCTTTGGTTTCTTTGTTACAAGAGCTTATTACTTTCTCAAAGACTCCTTCAAAGACTGTCAATGCTTTAGGGGAGGAACAAGTTGAAGATATAAGCCCATAACTAGTCCATGAGATTATGGCTTATGGTAAAGACAAATTGCAAATCCATATTAGATGGTTGACACTTTACCAAAAAGTGGATG
>BQNB010070928.1:0-32947 GCA_026074375.1 Tanacetum coccineum
CTTGTTGAGTGATATAGTGATTTGGGAATTAAGTATGGATTTGAAAAAAAGGTTTAATTAATAAATAATATTCGATTATTTAGATTTATAATTTGAATGTTTCAAAGGGCAAAAGCCGGATAAATAGTCAAACTATTCATCTAGTAATTAATTTTTTTTGAGAGATTTTTGTCAAAATAAACCAACGTTGTGAGATAATTATTTTTTCTAAAGAGATTAATTTGTTATTAAACCTTAATTCACACTTAAGGAACTTTTCACGTCACTTAGCAAGCATATTTGTCATTTATATCTTTTAGATCAATTTTAGTTTAATCTTGTAGTTTTAAATCTTAGAATTAATACTAGTTTAATTTTTAGTATAAAAATAGTTTAAAACCAAAACCAAAAACTTGAATGACAATCAAGCTCGATTTACAACTTGAACGTAGATTTCCATTCACCTCTCACCGAGGAAAACGATACCCGTGTTGATTACTTATTATTCTTTCCTAAGAATAATTTGTATGATACTTTGCTTACGTATACGTATATGTTATATATATATATATTATATATTTGATGGTTTATTTGATTAAACGCGTTGTGAAAATGACCTTTATCACCATTTCAATCCCCAAATAGTCACCAAAACGTTATGTATAGTTGGACCACCATTGTTTAAAGTATGTATTGCCACTTTATTCAAGGCAACGTAAATATTCATGTGTGTATAAAACAATGATTACAATTACTCTAAGTTCATAAAACTGCGACGTAGACTTATATGTATGCCACTTTATTAAAGGCACAGTAAGAGTTCTTGAGTATGTAGTTGTTAGCCCTGTAGACACCAATCCAGTCATGCTCCGACATGGTATAACGTTCGTTTCCAGTGATAGCTAATCACCCGAACGAGGATTTTCAATCCCGAATAGATCTATTTTATAACATTCGCGCTTACTCTCCAAGTAATTAACAGTTCATGCAACCGAAGCTAATCTGTAATCATTTGAGTGAAAGTCAAGTATGTGTTTACGTCCAAAAATTTAATCAAGTATTGTATCTCATCGTGAGATATGTAAATGAGTATGTAAATCAATTTGTAACGAGTTTTAAATGAACATGCAACGAGTTTGAATCAACCATGTAAATGAATTTGTAAACAAGCATGTTCTCACCCAAAAAATATATGTAAAACAAGTAAAACAGGGGGCTATAAACTCACCTCGAGTGAATGGAATATCAAAGTATCACAGAAAATGCATCACGATAATGACCGAATACAACCTAATTAAATATAGGTCGTATAAGTACTAAGTACTTTGAATATCTAATACTGTATGTAATTCTATATAGCTACATCACCATCTAATTGTATTTGTAAAATAATGCTTATAAATAACACATTAGTAAAAATGGCGTAACTTTCCCGTTTTAAGTCCGTTTTATACATTTCTTACGTCCACACTTTTGTATTAGAAAGATATATCAAAATATTATATTTTCATATTTTGAGTCCTCTGGTGAACAACACTTTTTACTGTTCATGGACTTTTATAAATTTAGTTATCGTAAACTCGTAAATGTCGTATCTTATTCGTTTTAACTCCGATTTTAGTGATTCTTTCGAGCATATCTTCGTAATTAAAAGTTCTATCTATTTATGATGTTTCTAAAAATAAAAATACCTGATGTGAACAGTAACTTTTATAAAAGTATTTATTATTGTAAACTTGCGAAATTCATAACTCCTTTGTTATTGATCTAAAAATTATGATTCTTAATGTTTTGGAATACTAAAAATATGTACTATCTGAGAAAAATAACAAATCTTTTATATCAGAAGTGGTTTGTAATAAGTTTTTATAAAATTTCTTTTATAAACGCGTTTATTATCGTATAACTTGCAAATGCCATATCTCCTTCGTTATAAATCAGATTTTTGAGTTCCTTATATTTTTGGAATCCTCATGAGATGTAGTATTCTATAAAATTATAAAATAAATACTTTATATTTCGAATTAAAACAGAAACATTTGAGATTTTGGTTAAAAATATGTTTAAACTTGTTTTTGTAACTTTTTAGTTTAGTAACTTTGTTACAAATCCTTTACTACACCATATATCACATGTTTTACATACTTAAGGTCCTTAGTCCATGATTTGTCCAAATATTGTCCAAGATAAACAAGTCCTTATACTTATAAACTTATTAAGTAACTTTTGAAACCACTAGTTTATATATATACTTTTTATACATAAACCACACTTGTACAATACTTATACTTCCATTCCCAAATGATATTAACATCCATATAACATATGTAAAAGTATACCAAATCATAATCAAGTGTAAAAATCCATTTTACAAGATAATAAGTTTCCTAGATGGTGATTTACTACATAGACATTATATACACATAAAATCACAAATGTAAGGAGTGTAGGGTTTTTAGATGACCTTAAAATGAAGTATGATGAAGAGTAACAAGATATAAACCCTAGTTTAGCAATCAAACCCAAGCTTCCAAGACTTAGAAAACCTTAATTTGCCATGAAACCCTAATCTTGCATTTTTTTGCTTAAACCTTTTAAATGCTTAACCAACCCTTCAATACACCTTAGAATGTCTTAGGTATGATGTAAGAACACTTGTATATTTTGTAAAATAAATTGTATGGATTGTATATGGGTGTTTGTTTTTTACCGTGGCTAAGAGAGGAGAAACAAGAGAGGTTTTGTTGGTTTTTAGTTAAGTAAATGTATGTGTGTTTTATCTCTTCTAGTATGCTAGTATATATATGCCAAGGACTAGTCAAGACCACTTGTAGCAAGACCAAGACCAAGGGAAACATGAGGGGGAGGTTTAAGGAAGGTCTTTGGTCAATTCTACTAGTCATGTACTTATGGTTAATGAGTTTGAGGTTCTACAAGACTTTAGCTAGTAAAATGTGAGCTCTTGGTCCCCTAAAATGGGAAGCATCCCATGAAAATTAGGAGGGGGAATGAACTAGTTGGTGTCTTTGATCTTTTGTGGTAAAATACTTGTAATACTTGAAGTTCTTAAGGTGTAGAATAAGTACTTTTACTATTTTAATCCTAAGAAAATAAAGTGGGTCCAACAGGAATAAGCTGTAAATAAGCTAAAAAGGCTGAAAGGCTTAAACTGCAAAGATGGGTTAAAAATAAAATGGTATGGATGTATAACGAAAAAGTCCCAAGGGCGCAGATGATGAGTATGTTGTGAGTTAAAACGTATGCTATGAGAAGGGGGAGGTCACAGAGTTTCGAACCTTTGTGGGCTTCCCTTTTCGCTAAAATTATTTTTTTATTTCTTTTTAAAACAGTTAAATATAAGACCAAAATAAGCAACTTTAAAAAGGTACTTTTTGACAGAACTTAAAAATAAGCTAGAAAAGGCTTATAAAAAGATGACAGTTTTGGTTTGTTTTTTTTAAAACTAAGTGAGATTATGCTAAACTGTTTTGAACTTTTAGGACTAAATAAGATGTAGAAACCTAATAAGCTAAAAATAGATCCTAACCTAGACCTAATAAGCACTAAGGAACAAAAATAAGCAAACAAAAGAATCTAAAAAGCACTTTAAAAGATATTAAAACAGATGACTAAAAAAAACTTAAGAGACTAATGACTACTTTTAAGCTAAGATTTTAAGATCCTAATAAGCAAATGGAAATAAATAAGTGAAAACAGTTCAAGCCTAGACCAATGAGCTTAAATGGACTTTAATAATTAAGCTAAAAAGGACTTTAAAAGCATTTAGGACTGTTAGACACTTAAAACGACAAACAGGCTTAAACACTATTTGAGCTAATTTTCTAGCTAGAAAAACTAAAATTTATTTCATTACAAAGTTAAACAGATTAAGCTAGTACTACTAAGAATAAGAAAAAGCAAAATTTAAGCAGTTTGAATAACTAACAAGCTAGATAAAAAGCTACTTGAAGATGGAGATTACACTAAACTTTGTTTTTGGCTTTTTTTTGTTTTTATGAGAAGCTACTTTCAGCCTAGAAATAAGCTAGCAAATGAAAGCTAACTACAAAAAATAAACTCAAACAGAATTATGCTTTTCACTACAATAAGCTTATGTCTATCAAATTCTACCCTAAAAACCAACTATTATCTACCTAAATTTGAATTCATAAACTGACTTTTAACCTTTAAAACTAAAATTCTTACATACTTGACTGTTTTCAAAACAAAACTTTTCAAAACCATATGATTCAAAACAGATCAATTTGATGCATTAGATTCCACATTTTAAACACAAAAACCATACCACAAATATATTTTAAGACAATTGGCTAATAAGCTGATTTAAAGACTTATAAAACTAGGAGACTTCAACTTTTGAAACAAAATACTTTAAAACTTAACAAAACCTATTAAAAACTTATGAAAACTGACTTTAAGGCTTATTTAAAGCTTTTCAAAGTTGGCTTTTGGGTCAAAAGAGACTCAAGCAGCACTAACATGGGTTAGTGCTGCTTGTGCCAAACACCCCTTTATGTATTTAAAAACCATTTTAAGCTTAATTTTGATTGATATAAGCTAAGATTTTTAAAAACAAATAACAAACTAAAAATATTAAGGCTTAATAAGCATATTTCAACCTTCAATAAGCACTTAATAATAAGCAAACAATATAAGTAGTTTTAAGTTAAATATGATATTTTTATATAAAAACATGAACAAAGAAGATTTAAACATTAAGCAAGCATTAATAAGCAATAGACAACATAAATAAGCATAAATAAGCATAAATAAGCAGAAAATAAGCAATAAAATAAGCACTAAATAAGCTAAAACATGAAAAGTGAAAACTTACAAAAACCCTTTTGCTCAAAACAAGGGTATAAATGCTCTTAAGAGCTTATCAATAAGCTCTAGCTTGTTTGAAAACAAGCTAGTATGGTCATATAAGCCCTTCCAGGTTTGGCTTATCTTCCAAGTTAAGCTGAGGTATTTTTAGGGTGGATTTTTGGTGAAATTTGCTTAAATACTATGAGTTATGTAAAGGTTCAAATTGCTTTAGTAAAACAGTTTAAACAAGAGCTTATAAGAGCTTATTAGAACATTTTCAAAGCAAATAATTCATTAACATAAGAAAAATAGAATTTAACATAAAAACTTAAAAATTTCATTAAACCATAAAAATGTTTACAATACTTGAAAGAAAGTTACAATAATAAGACTTGATTAAAAACTACACTAAATTACTTGATGCCCTAATGTGTGAAAACACCCTCTATTTATAGCCGAATTGAGAAGCTCTAGCTTTGAGGTGTGTTTCTTCTGTGAGAGGGTTAGAGAGTGCTCTCCAAGCCTTAAATCATAGCCCTTGAATCCATTGTTGTGCTTCTTTGTCATGATCACATCCCTTGATGTCCATCAACCAATCAATTAGCATAGGATTGCCAACGTGTCTTGTCATTTCTTGGGTAGGAGGGGGGAATAGGTTAACTGAGGTTTGTCATTTCATGGGGAAAAGGTTAAATGGGTTTTGTCGGGTTGCAGGGTACAAATGACAAGGATGGTGAACAGTGACATTTTTTGGCGGGAAAGGTTTAATCGTTTAATTTGTAACAGGGTTAGGGGTAAAGGGTAACGGTGTTAAGGGTGTAAGGACTAACGGTGTAAACCCATAAGGACTAACTGTGTTAGTCCCTAAGGACCTAACAGTGTAAAGGAAAATGTGGATTCATGTTAAGTGTTGTTGGGCTATTGGTTGGGCCGTGTTAGGTTATGGAGTAGACTTTGGGATTTATAAAAGTCTTTTGATTTATAATAGAAAAGCTTATTGGCTGACTTGACCCATTTATTAGGATATGGGTTGGTTCCAATAAGTGCTTACTGTCCTCGCGCTTTGGTTATTTTCGACGCCTCTTTTATTCCCATGCTCGTTTTATTCGGTTTGTCTTGATTTTTAAGTTTTAGTGAATATTGTTCAATGCACAATATTATAAGCAAAACAAAATATATTTTGGCTTTTTATTGTTGTTTTTTGGGTCTTTTAAGCTTGTTTTATTAGGTAAAAGGTATGTGTAATTAAGCACATACCAAAATCCCCCATACTAAACTATTGTCGTGTCCTCACGCAATGCTATAAGTAAACACTTTAGAAGACTACGAGTCTTAATTCCCCTCGACTAATTACCTCAAAAAGTAGCTAAGTGTTCATCTTAAGGAATTAAGAACTCAATAGATTTGAAAATCCCCGTTTTGACCATTTTTATAAATCTACACTAATTACCACACATATTTTTTTTATATTTTTCCTTTTTCTTTTTCTTACTAGAATGTCTGGACTTTCGTTATTTTCATAACCTTTAGGGTCATAGAATAAGAAGCACTTCAATCCTAATTGCCAAAAAGGATATTCATCATCCTGATTTTTACTTGTCCCAAACTCAAGCTTAAAAACGAAATTCACCGTTTATTTTAAGTTAAGATGCTAACACCTACTCATACTTGTAACTTGTGAACACTTTTCACTCCAACATTTATTATAATCTTAGGTGAATGTTGCTTATTTTGAATTTCAAACCATGGATCAACCTTTTTAAGAAAATCTGGCAATATTTCTATGCCTCACGGTTCCACCCGTAAGATTATGATTTTGAGGTGAGATCATTCCTTGTAGCTACTTTCTTTTCTTGGCTTATCCCACCGAGACCGGCTTAGGTGAACCAGGCTCTATTGACACCCACAAAGATTGTTATCGAAACTCACGGATCCTTACGGTTTCAATAACTCTTTAGGCTTCCGTTAAATAAATAATTCATTTAGAAAAACCACAACTTAATACGAAATAGTCTTAGTTCAAAAGCATATTTAAATTTAAGAAAAAGAGATTTTCCCTATATTTATTAAATCACATATATTACACTTAACATTAATATAATTATACTTATAACCTCCACCCTTTAAACGAACTGTCACATCGGTATGCGAGCCGACCATGATCCAGTTGTCTTATTTCGGCTTCAAAAATTCTTGACCTTTTTGAAGGCTGCAACATCGGTTGTGAGCCGGCAAGATGCATCAAACTTTTATCAGTCTCGGATTATTATTCTTACTATGGGCCTTCTTTTGAAGACTGCCACATCGGTTGTGAGTCGGCAAGAGGCAGTAAACTTTTATCAGCCCACAGTTTTTATTATTATTATTATTACCTCATTTTTTTAACACTTTATATTACCACGATATATAGAGAAAATTTCTTTTTAGAAAATTTAAGTATAAATTTGAACTAAGACTAAAAAGTCTAAAAATGTTGATTTAAAAAGGACTTTTAAGTGATAAAACCACTAACTTGTCTAATTTCCGAAAAGAGCACGTATTATTAGTCCGGTTAGAAGCTTCGGGGAGGAAAAGCCACAAATTACACTTATGAGCTCTTAAGATTTCCAACTAATCCTTGTTTAGCATCTAACTCATAATTAACTCTATCATTTCTCGTTCTTCGCAAATTTAAAATCTTTAATATAGATCGCGAATGCCTTAGTCAAATAAACTAAGCTTAGTCATAGATTTATAAAGGTTAAGGGACCAAAGCTAAGAGCTCAAACCTCGCTCTACGAAGTCAAAATTATCTTATGTTCTAACCGGCAGGAAAGTCAAACCTTGTGACCAAACACTTATTTTATTTTTAGAATTTTTTTTTGCATAAAATCATAATATTTTTTTTAAAATTTTGGTGGTAAAAACGGGATTACGTGAAAAACAACTAGACTTACATGCATATCAAAAAGATTGATCCCCCATACTTCGAAAATAAACATGTCCTTCAATGTTTAAGAAAGGTCTTACGTAAATCTAAAGACGTTAATTAAGTAATCTCAAAGATAAAACGTTAGTCGATACGATTTTTAGGATATTGGGAATTCCCATAATCATGCTAAGGATTAAGCTCGAGGTGACACGAAGGAACAAAACCACGAGGTATAAGAGTCTTCCATAATCGGGGCAATCTCTGGGACATACAACACAAACCACGAAACACGAGAAAGGAAGAGGCGAACCTCCTCATGTCACACTTATTCATTACTACTATTATAATTATATTAGGATAAGCATGGGTTGTCACCCACGAAGCGCTTGTTTATTAATGAGTCACTAAGCTTGACTCGTCCTCGAATTTAGTTGTTTATGGGGAAGGTTTGGAGATCCGGGACAACCGTCGGTGGTATGTCCCCTCCAAAATAGTGTTTGAGTCTATGACCGTTCACCTTAAAGTTTGGACCGTCGGTTTGAGATAACTCGACGGTAACATAAGGGAAAAGTTGAGCAACGGTGAACGGTCCGGTCCAACGAGGTTTTAGCTTGCCTAAGAAGATCTTTAATCAAAAATTGAAGAGAAGAACTCGATCACCAACGTTGAAAACGCGGTTCTTAATCTTGGAGTCATGAATCTTTTTCGTTTTCTCTTTGTAGATTAAAGAGTTCTCATAGGCTTGATCCCGGAGTTCATTTAATTCATTCATTTGAACTTTCTGGTGATCACCCGCGGTCTTGAGGTCAAAATTTCAATGTTTCAAGGCCCAATAGGCCTTGTGTTTAAGTTTGATAGGAAGATGAAAAGCCTTTCCGTACACTAGCTTATAAGGAGTGCACCCGATGGGTGTTTTAAACGTGGTATGGAAGGCCCATAAAGCATCATTTAACTTATCAGACCATGAAGCGTGATTTTCGCCTACGGTCCTTTCTAAGATACGTTTCAAACCACGATTTAAAACATCAACTAGTCCCCTAGTTTGTGGATGATACGCGGTAGAAAGACGGTGGGTAACTCCATACTTAAGCATGACCTTCGCGAATTGGTCGTTGCAAAAATGAGTAACGTGATCACTAATAATAGCACGAGGAGTTCAAAATAGGGCAAAGAGATATTTCAAGAATCTTATGACAACTCGGGCATCGTTAGTGGGGAGTGCTTTTGCTTCAACCTATTTAGATAAGTAGTCAACGACCACGAGAATGTACTTATTCCCTCGAGAAGATGGGAATGGCCCCATGAAATTGATGCCCCCATACGTCAAAGATCTCGCATACTTGAATTGCATTTTGGGGCATTTCATCTTTTTGCGAGATTTTGCCTTGACGTTGACAAGCGTCACATCGTTGTTCGTTCCTCCTGCGGTTCCACTGTGACCAAGTCATGGGCATTCTGGGTAATTAGCACCGGCCATAAAATTCCGGAATCAAGACTTTTTTTTTTAGCGGTGTAGTTGGCACTTGATGTCCCCCGGTGGGTTCATTATGCAAGCCGTGAGGATATCAATGGCTTCTTGGCCATAAACACATCGTCTAATTACTTGATCCGCACCAATTCTAAACAAGTAGGGGTCGTCCCAAAAGTAATGCTTTACATTCTTAAAGAATTTTTTCTTTTGTTGGGACGACATCCCTTTCACAATAAAATTCCTCACATGGTAGTTTGCAATGTCGGCAAACCATGAGGTACTAGAATCACCACGAAAGGTAACTGTTAGATATGAGTAAAAGACTCGGTCACCCCGTATATTTAATGTTTATAATAGTTCGTAGTTTAATAGTTAATCGTATGTCTTTCGGTTTTAACGCGGGGGTCTAATACTGGTATTTTGTAAAAACTATATACGCCTCTTCCAACTTTAGAAGAGGCAAGCTAGTCATTAATCATTTTCACTTTAACACATACACTTTCTCTCTTTAGAAAATCTTTCCATGTGTTTTCTCTCTCTAGAAACTAGCCCAATCACAAGAATCATCACCGTGTTATGAATTAAACGATCCTACATTGGTCTATCGTGCTAGTGTGGATTCGATGGTTGATTTGTGTTAAAACTAGATCAATTCGTCCTTATTTTGTAGAAAATAAGGCCCACGGCTCAAAAGCTTATTTTGGGCTTATTTGTTGGTTAATCTGGAGTTTTTCAGGTTATACATGTTAAACATGATGTATTGTTGCCATTCAGTGAAAACTCAAGCCTCAGGTTGATTTATAAAGGCTTATTAAGTTTGATGTTCTTCGTGGAGGGTTGCTTCGTTTTTATGATCCGCGAAGAAATAGATGTTATGGAATGATTAGGCTTATAAGGTTTGCTAGTATTTGTTATTTTAGCCATTGTTTCGTGGTAATAAGCATATTTTGCTTATTTTGCTAGAATTCGAATGTGTGTTCTTGATGGGAGTGGTTTGAACTAATAATGTTATTCTTGCCGGCGGTTTGACAAAAGATAGGGACAAGATCCGGATTTTTAGGAAAAGGTAGCCGGCGAGTTAACCAGGTCAAAGGCGATTTGCTTATTTTCTTGCCGGCGAGTTGCCTTATTGGAGGCGGTTTGACAGGTACCAAGGCGGTTTGAATATTTTAATAGAAAAATACGAAAATAACCCCTGGCGGTTTGGACCCTCGGCGGCGAGTTGCTTATCACGGCGGTTTGCTTCTCACGACAGGTTAAACCAAACAGATAAGACAACGGTTGATTTTTTATTGATCCAACAGTTACTTCAAAACTACAGGGTTTGCTAGTAAGATTATGGCGGCGAGTTGGCCTGTTTAGACGGGTTTTGCTCATATCAAATAGGAGGGGCGGTCTTGGTTTGATTTCAAAAGCGAGCGGTTTGATAGAAAACATATACGCAGCGGTTTGAATTTAAAAAAAAAAAAGAGTATCCAGACGACATCCCTTTTAGCGACACTTTTGGGCGGGAAAAAATTAAGTAGTTTGTATCTTTTTTTCTATAGCCTTTTTTAAACTTATTTTTTACATCAAATTCAAATTTTGGTAGTAATAGGGTATAAAATTTTTTGGTCGATACCTTTTTAGCGACACTTTTTGGCAGGGAAAAAAAATATTATAGTAAAATTAATTTTTTTCTTTAGCCGCTTTTAGTCTTTATTTTTACACAACATTTAGATTTTGGTAATGGGTAAAATTTATTTTTTTTCATAATCCAACTGCCGCAAAATTTCAAAAAACAAATCAACAAACCAATATCACTACCACTTATTTTCATTTTCGGTTTTTCCTATTGATTTTGTAAAATCCCGGTAAACTTCTTATCGGTTTAAATACTTAGACTTGTATAAAATCCTATGAACGTTAATTGCATTCATACCAATACCATCAAGATGTCTAATATGTCCGGAAGAGATTTGGTTATTTGCCGGTTCCGATACACGCAACCGTTGCTTGACAGAACAGACTTTTGAATTTGGAACTACGAATTCGTCTGTATTGTCTGGATAAGATATGGAGAGAAACATTTATAAAATCGTTTACTGAAGGTCATTTCAAAAGGGAAACGTTCATAAACAAAACTCTGCTGGAAGTGATGAAGAAACTCGAGGGTACACTTCAACTAGGTCCAAACATGCTAGAGTCTTACAGACTTTTGCTGAGAAAAGTGAAAGGTATAAATCTGACTTTCGTGCTACAGAATATCTTACATTCAAAGGGTTATACCAAAGGACTTTACACCTCATCAACTATTACACTGACGCCAAAGACATTTGGGTCATGTGAAGATGATTTAGAAGGTTCTGAGTTAACAAAGGATGACAGGAATAATACTATTACTATGAATTTGAACGCTTCTGTTCAAATCAACGGAGAAGAGTCATTCATGTTTTCCTATGTTAGGTTTTCGAAGCTCTATTAACGACATGAGAAACATCAAGATGACATGTCCAGAATTGCAGGCTTAACTCTAAGTTTGTTGAACAACATGTTACCTGAATGGAGTAGATTAATATGAAGTCAACTAAACAGAGTTTGAAAGAGTATAACTTTAATCTGTATATATGCCTACTTGAAGCAAATAAGGTACATGCAAATTGAGACAGAATGATGATGGAAAGGTTCATTCAACCTACTGATGACCCCTTGGCACTAGTGTCTAATGTATCAATATCTGAAGTATCAATCACATTAATCTGAGTCTCCACAAGTCCTCAAATCATCCATCAAATTGTTGATACACTGTCAACTTTGGGACACATGATTGCAACCTTCGACGGATAACTTGATTGAAAGGCCTAACAAAAATCACTTGGCCACTCCTCAATCAATCATTCAAAGCACATCTTCCTCAAATGAACAATCAACTCCAAACTTCCTCAAACGTGAGGAACAATGCAAGAGGAAATGTTATAGCTGGGAATGCTGGAGGTCAGAACAGAGATGGCAATGTGAATCCTGGTCAAGCTAAACCCATTGTTGTGCTACCAACTGCCACAAAGGAATCTGGGCAATAGCGATCCGAGAATGTCCACAACCAAAGCGTCCTCAGGATTCAGACTACTTCAAAGACAAGATGCTGCTTATGAATGCTCATGAGAATGGTGTTGTACTAGATGAAGAGCAGTTGTTGTTTCTTGCAGGAGAACATGCCACCAATTTTGATGACGATGTGGATGATTTGGCACTCAATGTGGACCATGTCTTTGAAGCTGATCAATGCGATGCATTCGACTCTGATGTTGATGAGGCTCCCACCACACAGACCATGTTCATGGTAAATCTTTCATCTGAAGATCCAATCTACGATGAAGTCGGGCCATCATATGACTCGAATACTCCGTTTGAGGTACAAGATCATGATACCTTTGTAGATCATATGGATGAGTATCATGAAGTACACGAGATGCAAAGCGATGTACAATACAAACTCGTTGTTGACTTTGATGTGACGTAGAGTGATAGGTAATATTTATTCTGTTATGATCAGTATTGTGGAAGAAAACGAAGAAAAGAACATGTTGTAACATGTAATGTTATCTTTGTACGAAAATGATGCCTTGATGTCAATTCTCGATGAAATGCATGAACAGGGTGTACAAAGTAGGTCAGCAAATAAGCAGGTTAAAGTAGTTAATTGACACATTGAATTATGAACTTGCGAGATAGATATAAGGAAACTGGTCGAGGTGTATGAACAATCGGGCTAAGTTTGATTAACTGATAGACGAACGAAAGATTGGATGAACAATTGAGAATATTAATTATCTCTGACCGAAATCGAAAGAAACTTCTTTGAAATCGGAACTTATTCTGCACAATGCAAACTTCGTTCTACTCGTAACCATCATAAGATAGTGATGGAAGAAAGCGATCATTTTGAAAAAGGATTTTAAACAAAAAGAAGACAAATTCCTTGAAGAGTTTTTAGACATTAAAAGGCTAAGAAAAGGGTGATTTTGATTATTACAAGAAGATCAATCGTACAAACGGTTCACATGATATGTAAACCAAAATCATTTTATGATGAAAAGAACAAAGGTAGCGATAGGCTACCAAAAATCCTTATGTCTCACCCGTGTGCCAAAGCAAGTTCAACTAGCCCTCTATATGGTCATGTATTAGTCTATGTCCAATCATGCATGTCCTGTTGTGCATGGGCTCAGAGGGACACTCATGATTTATGGCGAGATAATAGGAAAAGAATGATGGAGAAATATGCGGTGGCAAACCGTTCATTGTATGGAAAATAATATAGTTAGGATTGCCCCCCCCCAAATTACTCAAAGGAGAAACCTTCTTGCAACCTTTACTCCACAAAAGAAATCTGCACCCAGAAACAGTATTTTGGTCCATAGATCAATAAATGACAGGAATAAGGCTGTAGACCTTTGTTCCAAAGCCACTTTCAGCTGATAGTAGTGTATTCCACCTAATACTCCTGTCATGCTTCTTGTCCCCTGAGTTTCTTCCAATTAAAAGTCAAAGTGAAGATTAATCTTTATGTACTCACACAACTTTTTACGGAATTTGACAAAACTTATAAAAAGAGAATCACCCCAACAGGTGTTACAGAAGGGGAAAGAGGTTTTGAGAAAACAAAAAGATGTTACCTCACTGAAGTTATTCCATTTTTCAAAACTCTTAAAGAACACTTTGCAGGAGTTTAAACGGCCCTCTTTAAAGAAGTTAAAGTAATGGAAGAAATTTTTGATCAAATGTTAGATGAGGTGGATCAGAAATGTCGGTGACAAGCAATGTGCTGAAAATTGTAAAGAAAAACCTTCTCATTGAAAATGTGAATCTAATTCGCTTATTGTTATGTTGAATCAACTGTTGTTTGATGTGGAAAAATCGGTTGTCTAGATCTTGAAGCTCGAGATGTCTAAAGTTCTAATGATGTCAAAACATTTTTCTAATCTTGAAAGGGAATACTAATTTTGACAATTAAAGTATCTACATCTTCAAGAAAGTTTTGATATAAAAATCCAAGCATCACAAGGAAGCTCTGTTTTTAACTCATTTTCTTTAAGATTAAGACATCTGGAACATCAGATTCAAGGAAGGTCTACGTGATTAGAGACTTGAAAGTTTCTAGTATCTAATGTGAATGTTAGAAGTGTGTGCCTTATAATGCTAAATCGATGTCACTGATCTTCTTTTGAACAGAATGAGCGTTTAAGAGCTGGAAATATAAAAGGTTATGCAGCATTACAAGGAAAATGTTGAGTCTATTAAAGATCACGCTGCTCTTAGCACTTATGGACAAATTCTTCCTTGTTAACATAGATTATGGATCTAAAGGCTCAATTAGAAGGCAATTTGAAAGTTGCCACTAGAAGTTCTGTCAAAACAAAAGTTCTTGCGCCTGGCATGTATGCCATTGATGTTAAACCCATCCCTCATCCCCTTAAGAACAATAGGAGTGCTCATTTAAACTATATCAGCCATCTTATCAAGGAGAGTGTTGAAATAGTGAGGGAGATTCTTAGAGGAAGGCTAGAGCTAGTTAAACCACTGGATAATGCACTTAACTATGCTTGTCAATACACCAAGTTATCTCAGGAATTGTTAGAATATGTCATTGGCACTTGCCCAAAAAGTTTCAATGAAAGAGATAACAAGGCTCCTTCTACCCCTGTAACTAGGAAAAAGCAAGTTACTTTAATTTGATAATAACCAGGAATTCATTCTAGTAAATCACACAGAAACACGAAGTGCACCAGAAAGTTCAACAGACTAATGTCCCTGTGATTCATTCTACAGGAGTAAGCAGTTCCACTCGTGCAAGCGGATCAAAGCCTAAAAGCAATACGATGGCACAATAGGATCATGACAGCTTAGAGTGTGATAAAATGAAAGTAGAAGACCATCCTAGAAATAAATAGTCTATTTTGGACAAAGTGAATCGGGTTTGGATTCTAGCATTAGGCTTAGCGTGTTGTAATTAATTCGAATTCTGAATCTGTGTGCAAAAACGTTATACAATTTGGTTAAACTCTGCAAATCATGAAATGTGTGTTGTTAATATTTTGAGCTATGTGAATGTACACCCCTGTTAAATATTGTCTGGTTAAAGGGAAAGCAGATCTGGAAACCAAATGGCAAACTATCTGATAACTGATTTATCAAGACCATGCAGATCTGGAAACAAAAGGTATCTGTCTAGATACAGTTTGAACAAAGTCCAAGCAGGTTAGGTTTGGGAATGAACGGGCAAATCTTTGCTATTGTTGGTTTTAAATGGATTCATGGAAAGAAATAGGGCTTTGGAAATTAATTGTGGTTTATAGGAACAAAGAAGAATTTGTTAGGTGATCTGTGGTTTTTTTAACTAAGTTTTATGAAATGTTTATATAAAGCTAAAACAGGACATACAAATTGGGATGTAATTTAAGTCAAATTGATTGTTTAATGAGGTGTAAGTTTGTATTGGATAGGTTTTTCAAATCTTTTATATTAATTAATTTTTTTGTGTTGTGAAATATAATATCTTATAAAATAAATTCATATATAAATTATTAAAAATCAAAAACAAAAAAAAAACACACACACTTCGTCACACACAAAAAAAACCATCACTGTTTTTTAATAAATTTTCTTTACCTCTCTTTTTTTATAACATTTTTTCCTTCTACCTTTTTATTCTATATTTTGCTTTACCAAATTTTTTTATTTACCTTTTAAAAAAACAAATTATAACCCAAACCCTTTTATAAATTATATACCCCCCCCCCTAATCCCAAAAAACCCCCCCCCCAAAACCCCCCCAACAAAAAACAAACATATATAACCATATAAATAAACCCCCCCCATCAATAAAAACAAATATAAATACACCCCCCCCCCCCCCCATTTTCCTTTTTTTCACCCCCCCCCCTTCTAAATCCCTCATAACAATTCCTCCCCCCCCCCCCCCCCCCCCCCCCCCCCACCCCCCCCCCCCCCCCCCCCCCCCCCCCCCCTCCCCCCCCCCCACCCCCCCCCCACAATGCCCCCCCCCCGGAGGAAGGAATGGCTCCTGTACGCATCAGTTCAGGACCCAAGCCTAAAATAAATGGCTCCTGTGCGCATCAGTTTAGGACCTGAGCCTAAAATGAATGGCTCCTGTATGCATGAGTTCAGGACCCGAGCCTAAAATGATGACCCCTAAAATGAATGGCTCCCTAATGTACCTTACAACCAGTAGACCAGACCTTGTATTCGCTGTGTGCATGTGTGCTAGATATCAGGCTAAATGCCACCATAAAAAAGCACCTTGAAGCAATCAAACGTATCTTTTGGTAACCTAAAAAGGAACCAATACATGGGTCTTTTGGGATCCGTAAGGACAATGCTATGTCACTAAAGCTTATGCGATGCCCGGATCATGCGGGATGTCAAGGATTCGAGAGATAGGTACGTCTGAAGTGTTAGTTTTCTTGGAGATAGATTGGTTAGTGGTCATTAAAGAAGCAAAGAAGCCACAGCCATCTCAACAATCAGAAGGCGGAATTCATTGCAATGTATGGATGCTGTGACTCAAATCCTTTGGATGAGTATATCAGCTAAAAGATAAGGATTTCTGTTCAATAAGATTCTCTGTAATGTGATAACAAAAGTGCCATTGCTTTAGCTGCAACAATGTCCAGCACTCACGATCTAAGCACATCGGACATACGACATCAATTTCATTGACGATCAAGTGGACAAATGGAGTGGTTGAACTATACTTCGATGGAAACAACAAACTATCAACTGGCAGATTATCTCACAAACATCTTTACCAAGAGAGATTTCGAATTCTACTTCCTTACGACTTGGGATGAAAAGTTACAACCCCTAAAGCCCTCAAATGCCTTCAAGAAGGAGTGGTTGGGTAAATGAAAGTGTCCTTCCTCTTGTAATCCTTTGTACATAATGTACATAAAATAGGACTTGTAAATATTTTAGTCATTTGGGAATTACAAATTGGTTTGCAAATTACTTCAAACTAAAACCCGGTTCTCATTTCTTAATAGGAAAGATGTCGTTGCAAAAGACAACTGTTCCCTAACAACGGTAATTAATTTTTACCTCGGCTATGGATTTACTTTATATCCAATGCAAATTTTGGGTTTATGATTATTTCTGTGATTTTTCTTAATTCGGGAAAGTGAAGTCCTTCTTGTTTGATAACAATTAATTTTTTCTTAATTGATTCTTTCACAATATTTATTTTGTGTTAAACTCGGTGGTAAAAGTGTTGTTTGAAAAATCAATTGGACAATTTGTACCTAATCAATGACTACAGTCTATTTAATGAAAACGGGTCATCGATTGAGGGGGCCGAGTTGTATTCTTATTTAATGTCTGGGTGCCAATAGGAAAAGTGTATACCGCGTCTTGAGAGACTAAAAGAAGCTAAGAAAAAACCAAAAATCTTCAGAGCTCTGACTGCATCAGCTGATGTTCCCGCTAGCGTAACAAGAGATAAATGATCAACATAACACTTCCACCACCTACCACCTCCACTACAAAAAACCTTTAGGTCATCAAGATATTTAGAAGAAAGTTTAAAGTTCAGAAATATCGAAATGCATCATAGTGGAAGACTCAAAGATATTGGCTACCAAACTAATCAAGTGAAGGGAATGATTAAGATCAAATCATCGGTAATGAAACATTACATCTTGTACATTCTAACTTGTATGGGATTTTGATGTTATGTGTCAGTGTATGGGAATCTTTCATGAGTTTTCATTAAAACTTAAAAACCTGGTTTTTAAGTTTACACGAAAAAAATCTTTCAAAATTATCATATCTAACTCTAACCCACATTCCCTAAACGATTGAGGGGGTGCATTAATATGTTCCTATACACAACTTGTAACTTAAAATATGATCATACATCTAAGGTTTCTAAGGTGTATCTCCACCCATCCATGGTGTCTAACAGTTTCGAATACCGATGTACATGTGTGGGGTGCTGTTTCTGAAATGCAAAAACAATCGGGTACTAAACACTTTGATAGTTATATCATAAGTACTGATTGAGTTTTTCAATAGTGATTTTTTGGCAGGGTGACTATTCAAAAAGGACTGACCTAGTGTTTACTTTTTATCGAAGTTATAAGGACTGGTAACGGTTTAGGTACTCATTCCTATGAATCCCTGCCAGATCTCGGAGGTCTACCCAGGGAAATCCAACTAGTTTAGTACAGAAGTCCAATGTGAGAACAAGGGAATAGTGCCGATTGAGATGGAGCTAGTACTGTAATATACCCAACAAGGTGCTAGTCATGAAGTCTCGGTAAGCACTAAAGGGGTTGAGGAAGAAAAAGAATTGTACTGATAAAGGGGGTTGGTAAAAAAGGAAAGATAAAGGGTGTAAAGAAAGAAGCCCTCCATACACTTAAGGCAGAAACCGGGTCAATACATATGCTGTCAGAATCACAAGTTGATTGCTGACATTGAAGACGACATCATGGACCCAGTGATGCAATGCACAACCCTTCCCAGCCATTCGAGTTTCTCTTGAAAGAAACTTGTCTCATTTGTCACGGAGACTAAACATGCAATCTACTGTCTCACTCACTCCGAGTAAGTCGGTATTGAAAAGGTGGCAGTCAGCTCCAGCCTCCGATCACTAATATCAAAGCGCACTTTCGAGTCTAGAGCCAAGAGATCATCAATTAATCTCGTTAGGACACATTTCCATTTATCTTGTCTTTCACACACTGTGGAAACAAGGTTATCTTAAGAGTCCTACGCATTATCCTTGTGATATTGCCAGAACATCCGAGTGATACGAAGGTATTCACTATGAAGATGGAAATCCTGCTAGAGCCTACATCAAACAAGCTCTAGGTAGGTGACTTGTGCGATTCTACAAGAATCAAACTTGTGTCAACTGGAAAGAAACGATGGTGCGATTCTACGTGAATCAAACTTGTTCCAGCATAAGAATTGACGGTTATTGAACATTTGACAACCAATCAAAACTATCGAAGTGTTACAAAATATTTTCATAATTAACACTTAGACTGATTTTTCAAATCAATTTTCTCTTTATTGCTAACTGTTTCATTACAGGATCATTTAAAGATGGAGATGGAGATGGAGATACCCAGTTCCAGTAATGTCATGTTAATAACCGAATGCTCAGACACGACCTACACTTGTTATGAAGTTATGAAAGATCTCATAAAGGTGTCAAAGCTTCCGCAAACTCTGGTATCATATTCTTCTTCACAAGTGCACAAGTTGGCAATAAATTACTAGATGATGAGAGATTAAGTTTGGCTGATGATCTCAAGAAAGCTCATGATCAAAATCATAACAAGTCAAAGTGAACAAGCTCAATTGTTATCTAAAGATCACTACAACAAAGTACTAGATGTAACATGAAGAATCAAAAGACTGCAAGCTGTAAGAGCTTAAGTCTAGTGGTTTCAAGGGTGACCTCCTTTAGGGGGATATTGTTAGATATAAGTAAAAGACTCGGTCACCCCGTATATTTATTGTTTATAATAGTTCGTAGTTTAATAGTTAATCGTATGTCTTTCGGTTTTAAGCCGGGTACTAATACCCGGTATATTGTAAGAACTATATATAGCCTCTTCCAACTTTGGAAGAGGTAAGCTAGTCATTATTTTCCATTTTACAAAGAAACACATTTTCTCTCTCTAGAATATTCTCTCTAGTGTTTCTCTCTCTAGAAACTAGCTAAACCACTCGAATCATCACCCGTGTTATGATTTAAACGATCCTACAATATTAATCATGGGAAACAATATTCCAATGTTACAAGATGTAAAATCCTATTTTGGAAAATGTTTTGCTATGGAAGATTTAGGAGAAGCTGCATATATACTTGGAATCAAGATCTACCGAGATAGATCAAAGTGATTAATTGGTTTATGCCAAAGTGCTTACATTGAGAAAAGATTTTATATGGAAAATTACAAACGTGGAACGATCCCAATGCAAGAAAAACTAAAATTTAGTAAATCTTACGGTGCTTCAACACCTGTTGAAATTCAGCGCATGCAAAATATCCTATACGCTTTGGCTGTTGGATCAATTATGTATGCTGTGAGATGTACTCCTCCTGATGTTGCGTTTACTCAGAACATAACAAGTCGATTTCAATAGAATCCAGGTGATGCTTACTGGACTGCTGTTAACAATATTCTAAAGTATCTTCGCAATACTAAAGATATGTTTCTTATTTACGGAGGTGATATGAAACGAGAGCTTAGGGTTTCTTGCTACACTGATGCTGGATATCTGACGGATGCTGATGATATGAAGTCTCAGACTAGATATGTATTCATTTTAAATGGAGGTGTTGTTGATTGGAAAAGCACAAAGCAAAGTATTTTTGCAACCACATCTACAGATGCTGAATATATCGCTGCTTTTGACGCATCAAAAGAGGCTGTATGGATTCGAAAATTCATTTCTGGGCTTGGTGTTGTGCCCACGATTGAAGAACCTATAATTATGTATTGTGATAATACTGGAGCCATAACAATAGCGAAAGATCATGGAGTCACTAAAGGTGCAAGACATTTTCGCGCAAAAGTTCACTATCTTTGAGAAACCATAGAAATGGGTGATGTAAAGATAGAAAAAGTTGACACAGATGACAACTTAGCTGACCCTTTTACAAAGGCTTTAACATTTCCTAAACATTCTAAATTGACTGAGAAAATAGGAATGATACCAGCTAGAAGTCTCATGTAAATCTGTGTTTATTAGTATTTGGATAATTTGGAATTGTAAGTCAGTTTTTACTTTCTGATGAATGAAGATACTTGGTATTTGTTTTTCTATCATATAATAACTGTTATACTATATTTGCATGTTTAATCCTTGAATGATTTATCATTCTAAATTTGTCCATTGTCGGTTAACAATATGGGAATATTGTTACATAAGGCAAATGTGAGTGTTGGTTATATTCTTTGAATATATGGATTGTTCCCGCCAAACTCATATGTATTCACAAGGGATGCATATTGGATACCACACCTTTGAATATTTGCTTTTGGATCCTCGTCATGAGTGAATATCGAAAATGGTTTAAAAGTCGTCCTTAGACTTGAGATGCAAGCAAGTTCTGCATGTGTGGATATCACTTTTTGAGTCTAAGTCAAACGTTATCCTGAATAAGGTGGTCATAAAGGCTATTCTTAGAAGTGATGTGAAGCAGCATCCACAACACTTGTAGTCAACAAAGAATTTGTTCCTCCACTTGATATGTGCAGTAAGATACCATAGGCCTTCTCAAGAATTAATCAGATAATTGCATGGCCGTGCCCAAAGGGTAATACAAGATGATTCTTGATTACATTTGGTAAATTTAAAATATTTCTATAACAAGAAACATAATGTTAAACTATATGGAATGAGTTAGGATCTATATCTATGGTTTAATGGTATCTAGAACAAAGGTATGATGATTAAAGTAAGAAATAATCGAACCATTAATAAGCTGAGATTGTTCTTGAAACTATTATCTCAAGTATTTCTAATTTAAAGGTAATTGTGTGTGTTTGCTAGACGTTGCCAATTATCAGTATATCTGCAAGCCTACTACTCCGACTCCCATGTGGGAGCTGTTGGAATAAGGTAGTCGGTTTCGCAAGTTATACGTTAGAAATACGTAAGCCTATTAGGGGCACACGCGTTAAACATATAGAGTATGTTTTACTTCACGATAATATTTAAATAGTCGTTATTTATCATTAATTGTTTAATAAGTATAACGAATATTTAAATAATAAAACCAAGGGACTAAAAATGAACAAAACCTGAACCCGTGGGTGGCCTATTGTAGCCGACTCCCACTAGGATTCAAAAGGGGTGTTTGGTTCGTTTATGGGTAAAGAGAAAGGGGTGAAGGGAAACTTTGGTTTCCTTGTCCTATAAGAATTGGGGTAGGGTTATGTGCCTATATAAACACATACCCCTCACCTCATTCTTGATTCATTGATTCACAAATCAAATCCCTAAATCCTAAATAGTTTCGGTGCTCTCTTCTCTCCCAAAAACCCTAACCGAACCCCTTAAACTCTTTTAAGGGATTTTTGGTTCTTTTGTTCCCTAAACCAAATTCAACAAAACCCTTCCAAGGGTTTTCGGTTTTCTTGTCCTCTTTGATTGACAACACAAGATCACACGTAGGAGTCCGTTTGGTGGTATCCCTTGCTCGGCGATCACAAAAACCCACACAAGGGTTTTCAGTTTCTTTGGTTTTCGGTTTGAACCGAATTTGTTTATTCGGTTTTCGGTTAAAACCCTAATTAGGGTTTTACTTGGTTTTCGATTACAAGAAGCTCACGGGGTGTGTTTGGTAATTGATTCAAGACACGTGGTGTTTGGTTCGTGAAGGTAGACTAGCAATCAACTCGTACTTGGTTGACGTGTTTGTGTAAGCAACCGTAGAGGCAGTAATTTAACTGCTTAACTTGTTTCAAGATCAAGATCAAGAGGTAAGTAATTATTTACTTTTAATGTTATAATTATTTACTTTATTAAGTGTTAATCTTATGTGCTAAAACTAGATCCATTTCGCTGCGCACTCGTAGCTAAACTGGTTACCTAGTTTGTTAAATCCCAAGACCTAAGTCAATAATTCATCCAATATAAGTACTATATGTACTTATATTGGAATTGTAATTAAAGAACCTACCAATAAAGAAGCTAATAACACAATTAGAAACCATAAAAGTACTTGCAACACTCGCATAACTTGTGCTAGAATTACCTGTATCATTAAGTAAATTCATCAATCTCTGGTACTGAACACTAATAAGGGTATGAGGGGTACCCTTATTATGATCAGACATATTATCAACAACAGACACATTATTAGAATTGTTTTGATTACCATTACCCCTTTTAAACCCAGGTGGATAACCCACCAACTCAAAACACCTATCAATGTTGTGACCACTCATGTTGTAGTGTTTACAAACTAGATTTGACACCTTGCCTAAAACACCCCTTTTTCCGACTCTAAAATTTACCAAAAATTAAAACTTTTGCTCATACGCATGACCTTGTGTCCCTTTTTAATAAGCTACTAAAATACATTGCTATTGGACTCTTGAAAGTATCATTAACATAAAATAGACTCAAATAGCTTTCCAATTATATAAAGCACGCCTTCTAACTCTTTACGGTTTAGTTTTTACGACTAAAACAAGAATAACCAAAAACTGTGACCATCAGACATAGATACGCCATATCCATGAAAATGGATATGTCGTATCTACCCTAAACCTTCAATATGCCATATCCATAACATGGATACGCCGTAATGGACCATCAGACCCAGATCCTACAGAAACATATGTAGAAAATCCCTTTTTGACCCAAAACTCTACTTCACTAACCCAAAACTTCACAAGACTTTCCAGAAACCATTAACATAACATATAACTTCATTTTCTTAAATATTCATGGTCTATATAACCCATAAACATATACATTACTGGGTTTACCAAACACCCGTTTTGACCCGTTTGCATACTTTATAACACATATCCATAACAAACGAGTTAAACACATTTCAAACTCAAGTTTACATGATAATTGACACTTGACAACATTGATAACAAACCATTATGACACTTGGGGTTTCAACCTTGATTTGAGCTTGGTATCTAGTACTAAGCTCGTACATACATCTTCATCTATATCTAATCCTTGCTTTCAAATCTTAGGCCTTACTTATCAAGGCCTTACCTTCTTCACTTGAACCTACAAAACATTAAACAACTAAACCGTAAGCACGAGGCTTAGTAAGTAAATGGCAATAACATGATATTATAGATCATGCATCACATAAACATCATTATCATCCATCATTAGTCCATAAGACTACTTTTCATCAACATTAACACATTACACTTAAAACACATTACATCAAATCATACAAAATCATTACATACCTTAAATGGGTTAATTTATATTTAACCACAACCTTGGCTAGTTTTGCCAAACTAGCCTCTAATCTACTTTTAGTCCAAACTTTTTAACCAAGGCTTCCTAAACCTCTATTACATCATCCACATAATACATATATGATAAAATCAATATAAAAGCATGTTAGGAATTTTGTATAACAGAATTAATTCTGTTAGTATTATAGTTAGTTCTACTAGTGTAATAGTTAGTACTGGTAGAAGGTTTATCATAGTTAGTACTGGCAGTATTAAATAGTTAATACTGTTTGTGTAATAGTTAAGTCTGCTTACGCAGAAATTAGTTAGAGTTAAAGATACGCATGAGATATCTTAGGTAAAGATATGCATTATCTTTATACGCGTTTTGTAAAGCCCATTAAGGTTTCCTTAATCTATAAAAGGATCCCTAGGCATAGTCAGTAGATATAGTTCTACAGAAGATCATAGAGATCGAATAGTAATCATAGTTTGTAATCTGTAACTTAGGCTGATTCAAAGTTCAATATAAAAGTGTTTTGATTATGTTCTTTTTTTACATTGTTGATTAAATTCCGCGTAATCAATAGTGATTAATCATTGTTTCATCATTGTTACTTTGGATTTATCTAAGGCAACAAACTCAAAGATACACTTACGCAACTCTGATAAATCAAAGAACTTCCTCAAATCATCAAGTTGTAGATCACGATAAAAGTTTCTACATTAGGAAGATTTGTAATTGTCAAAAGTATGAGTGGTTGGTTTGAAGCTTTAAAAGCATATCAGATAGATTCACGTAAAGAATGATGATATGAAAAGATCTCGGGAGGCAAAGTCAACAGAAAATGGAAAGATCAAGGTAAAGATCTCTAGAGCATGATTGGAACAAGATCACTATTACACAATAAGACTTAAACAAACAACATTAAATTTCAAAGATCAAATTCACAAGAGAGATCTCAATGATCATCCTTTAGGGGGAGATTGTTACGAATAAGAAAATGATGATCATTAATGCAATCAAAGAGAGATCTCAATGATCATCCCTTGGGGGATGATTGTTAGGAATGATAAAAGTGACAATCTTATTGAGAGAAATTTCTTGTAATAAATAAAGAAATAATATTGTGTAATAGGTTAGGTGATAGGCTCGTAACTTAAATAAAGTCACGAGACCTGACCAAATAGCTAAAAGCTAAGAAACAAGAGTTCCCTCCTTGCTCTCCTTAGTAATTGGGTATAAATACCTACCTCTAACTTATTTGTGAGGTTGTCCTCCTAAGTGTCTTCCTAATCTAATAAATATATTCTATTCTTACCTTTTCTCTAATCCATCCTCCTCCCCTCTAATTTCCATCTTTCTCCTCTCTATAAAAAACACACAAAACACAACACCTAAAAACATACACTCAATTGCTTATTATCCAAAATTCAGACCAACAGTTGAGAAATAGAGAAAAGTTGGGGAACCTAGCAAGGATAAGAATGGTAGGGATGATAATAAGAGACTGGACTGGGAATACTTTTGCTACGACCGCAAATTCTGTAGGAAGAGAGAATATAAGTGCTTGGCCCAAGCGTACCATCTATAACTCCTACCATGTACCCGAAGGGCTTTGTCGCACATGCTTCAACTGTAACTGCCCAGGTCATTTTGCTAAGGATTGTAGAGTTATGCCTAGGAATGTGAACCCGGTAAATGTAAGGAACCCAGCACCTGCTCGTAGAGCATGCTATGAAATAAAGGAAAATGACCGATCTCAAACCGGCATGTCCTAGTTTGAATAGAGCACAAGACCGGGGAGGAAAACATTCAAACCAAAGTTTTGCTAATATGAGGGCAGTCATGGAAACCAAGGGAACCAAGCTAGGGGTAGGGCATTCATGTTGGGAGTAGAGGAAGCTCGCCAGGATCCGAACATTGTGACGGGTACGTTTACTTTAAACAATCATTTTGCCACTACCTTATTTGACTCTGGTGCCGACTATAGCTTGTTCACTACTTAATTATCCCTCTGTTAGGGGGCATAGAGACCAGTGAATTAGGTTTCAGTATGAGAATGAGATAGCTAGCGGGTAGCTAGTAGAGATTGATAAGGTTATTAAGGGTTGCAAACTAGAAATCAAGGTCATGTTTTGACATCGATTTGATAACCATTCGGGCCTGGGAGTTTATGATGTGATAATAGATGAATTGTTGTCTAAATCTAAGGCTGAGATAATTTGTCATGAGAAAGTAGCGAGGATACCACTACTAGATGGCAAGGTGCTTAGAGAATTAGGAGAAAGAACGGATGAGAAAAGCAAGCTTTTGAGAGTGCTAAGGCTAGCGCTAATAAGAAAGAAGAATTGTAGTAGTAGAGATTTTCCTAAGGTTTTTCCGGATGATTATTAGGATTGGCCACTCTCCGGAGAAAATTGAGTTCGGATTAAGTTATCCCCTGAAGCTAGTACCGATTCAAAGTCACCCTAACATTTGGCCATCTTCTGAATTGGAGGAGTTGTCGGGTCAACTCAAGGAACTCCAGGACAAATGTTTCATTCGACCAAGCTCATCGCCTTGGGGAGGCACCGTTGTTATTTGTGAAAAAGAAGGATGGTTCTTTTAGGATGTGTATTGACTATAGAGAATTGAACAAGTTGACTGTTAAGAATCGTTATCCACTTCCTAGGATTGATGATCTATTTGACCAACTGCAAGGGTCGCAGTTTTTCTCAAAGATAGATCTTAGGTCTGGATACCATCAGCTGAGAGTGCATGAGGATGACATTCCAAAGACTGCGTTTAGAACTGATACGGACATTTCAAGTTCACAGTAATCCCTTTGGTCTGACTAACGCCACCAGCGGTATTCATGGATTTGATGAATAGAGTTTGTAGGCCTTATGAATGTGTTAAGTTTCGGTACACGGGCTCTTTAGTTGGAAATCACTATTTTTATAACTTGACTTACGAGCCAACGTTATACGTTTTGTGGAACCCAAAATATAGGTTCTATGTGTTAATTGTAAACTCTATGAATTCACTCAAAGTTGTATCTCAGGTTAATTGCTGTTGATGGCTGGATGGGACGGAACGCGGATACCAAGGACGGTGTCTCGGTGAAGTAGTGTCATAAACTAAACAAGTGTTTTAGAAATCAAGTCGTGTTGTGACTTTTAGAAAATAATTCCTATAATGGTATTCGGACCTATGTAACTCTGATCTTTCTAATAAATGAAATTGTGTTTTATAAACGTATCTTTGAACGTTTACTGGGACTCGTGTGCATGTATTGAGAAGTAGCACCCAAATGTTGTATTCCGCTGCGTATCGTAGTTTGGGGGTGTTACACTTAGCCTTCAAGAGAAATTGCTTTAAAATCTTCAAGGTAGCAAGCAATAAGGATGAGGATTTATGGAAATCCTATATGGGTTCTTCAATTTGTTTGACGAAAGTCAAAGGGTGCTTATAGATGATTGACCTTGGAAGATATGGTGATTTAGCCATTTGATCCCCATCGTTTCATGGGTCTGAAATTATTGATTTCGAACATGTTTTGTATTTGATTTGAACACATGCACGGTGAACATCTTTCACATTGAGTAAAGCTTAGTTGGTGTGGATGATTTCACATTGTGTAATTAGTGTTAGAGTAATTTGGTCTACCTTGGTCTCTCCTAGGTTGAGGTGTTTTGGAACGAGGATGAGAATTTTCTTTTCTTCTCAAAGGAGGTGTTTTAGACCTCATTACGGGTTTAGTAAATCTGACTCCGGGTTTTAAGGAAGGTTTGTAAAAACGTTTTACCTCATCATCACTTGCAATAGGAATTTTAGTATTGTTTAAAAGTATAAATTTTGGTTTTGAGTTTGGGTTTGATTCTATCAATTTTTCTTTCGACTCGACTTCTTGAGCTCTTACAAAATTTACTTGTTTGGTTTCGCTAGGTGATCCTTTGGTAAAATTAAATCCTAAACCGGATTTGTCTCCGGAATGTTTTTGAGAACTTATTATTTTCTTAAGTGAATGACTACTATCATTAAATTGATTTAGCCTAGATATTTCTTTTCTAAGCATCTCATTTTCAAGCCTAAGATCTTGACATGTTTTACATTCTTCATTTACTTCCTTACCTTTTTCTAACCTAGATAGTTTATCTTTTAATTCTAGTGCTTTATTTTCTAGTTTTATTTTAGCTTGTTTTAAAGTTTTATTTTTAGTCATGACTTTTAGTCCTATTTTGCATAATCTCCTATATTCACTATCTAATTCATTTCCGTATAATGATGATTGGTCATCACTAAAGTATTCGGTTTCGGAAAGTACCTCATTAGAAGCCATAAGACACTTTTCGACCTTTGTCATTTCCTCTTCATCATCGTTGCTATCACTCCAGGATCCTCCAACAAACGCCTTTTGATTTTGATATTTTGATTGTTTCGGACATTCTCCGATGAGATGATTTGGATCTCCACACTTGAAACATTTTCTTTCGCCTTTGCCATTTTTGTCGTCTTTATTTCTTTGGTATGATTTTCTTTCTTCATATGGTTGTCTTACGAATCGTCCTTGTCTTTTGAAGAATTTCTTGAAGTCTCTTACGGCCATGGCGTATTCTTCATCTTCACTATCGGAGGTTGAGCTATCGTCATCACTAGATTCCTTTCTAGCTTTCAAGGCAATAGATCTACTTTGTTCTCTTTTGCTTTTGACGGTTTCAGAATCTTTCTTAATTATTTCTTCATAAACCTTCAAATTTCCAATAAGTTCGTCAAGTGATAGAGTTGTTAGATTCTTTGATTCTTCAATCGCCGTGACTTTTGCGCGCCATTTAGGATGCAATGCCCTAAGAAATTTCCTAACATAATTCTTGCTCGAAAAACTTTCATCAAGTGCTTTTAGACTAGTAATAATAGTGTTAAATTTAGCAAAGGCATTATCTATTGATTCCTCTTCCGGAATCAGTTCATATGTTGAACAAGAAGATCTATTTTGTTAGCTTTGACTTGATTATTACCTTGATGAGTGATTAACAAAGTATCCCAAATTTCTTTTGCGGTTTGACACATAAAAATTCTTTCTTAATATTATTTCGTGGTAGAGCATTATAAATTACCATTTTGGCTTCATTATTTTTAGCAAGTTTCTTTTTAAGATCATTGTTTTGTTTATGAAAAGGTACAATTTCATCCTTTTTAGTTTCGGGATTATTTTGGATAGGAGGAAAATCACCATCGGTAATAACATGCCAAAGATCTAGATCTTTTGACTTCACATAGGTTTCGAATCTATTTTTCCAATAAATAAATCCATCACTTTCAAATAGTGGTGGTCTTTGCATAGATTGCCCTTCTAAATATTTTTCCGATTCCATAGATCGATTCAAGTTTTAAAATACAATTTATTTTAAAAATCTTGTTTAGCGTGGCTTTGATACCAATTGTGGTAAAACTATAAGAGGGGGTTGCATAGTTTACCGACTTTATAATTAAAGGTTTTACTTTGTTTGTAAATTTTAGATTCGTTCTTTTTTATGTGAATTCAAACACTTGCACAATATGAACCAATATTACTTATCTAAACAATCAATTAAAATGAGATGAGAATGTAAGGTAAGACAACGAGATAGAGTAAGAAACAATCAAAACTACAATGCAAGGATTTATAGTGGTTTGTACGAAGCACCTCTTCGCCCTACTCCACTCCCCGAGCACCAAACTCGAGAGTTTTCTTCACTATGTCAACAAACTCCCTTATGGCGGAGAAAATGTAACACACGTTGCTTACCACGATTTAGGAACACAAACTAATGTCGAGTTTATTTTAGACTAGGACCAATCTATCACAAACACAACTTCACGACTTGTTACTTTTACGACTTATTCACAAACTTAACTTCTCACTCTACTTTTATCACCTCTATCTAACCCTACTTGGTAAGTTCACTATAATTAACTTAACTTAAAGATCCCAAAGCATCTAGCTACTGCACACAAATATTAAATTATATTGATTTACAATTGTTATATGGTTACAACAAGATTGCAATACACACTTGAGGTGTAATACTTCTTCACTTGATGATGAAAGTATTCTTCCCTTGCACTTGAGGAATTAAGCTTGGATCGCTTAGAAACAAAGCTTTATGATTAAATGATCAAAGGATTTTAGAGAGGATATATGGGCTGTTTTGAGCAGAAAGAATGAGTGCAAAAGGTGAGAAAATTATGGGAAAAAGTCTAGTATTTATAGGACAAATGGGGGAGCGTTACTAGGTCGGTCCCCTTAAATAGGTGGGCGGTCCCCTTAATTTTAAGGGGGCCGGCCGTGTATTTAAGGGGGCCGCCCAAGACTAGGGCTTCCCAGTTTGTCTTTTGTGTAGGGGGGATTTTCTGGAACTTTTCTAGCCGTTTTAGGTCCGAAAATTTGAATTTCAAAATGTTTATTTTGAATAAAACATTTCTTTTAATTGTAGAAAATATTTTGTAATGTTTTAAAAATGTTTACAACATTTTATAAAAGTGTGAGATTGATAAGATTTCCTTTTGATCATTACAAATGCATTAAGCATTATTTATTCATACCTTTAAGTGATGTATTTGTTGAAATGGAATTTTACTATAATTACATCTTTACGTTTTAATTTTTACGCTGAACGTTTTTTTATTTGTTGATTATCAAAACGTTACCAGATTCTTTGTGAAAAAATTTAGTATTGTTTTTAAGCATTATTATTTTATACAAATTCAACAACACTTTTTCAACATAGTGCTCCTTCTCGGCCACCATGGTGTGTACAGTTCTATCACCCGCACTGGATTCATGTGTAGGGGACCTTCCTTTTATCTGTTTTCTAAGGTAGAGTCAGGCTCGTGCCTTGAACTAAAAAAAGTGCTTTTTGGGAGGGCAACTTAATATTTACTTTTCCAGCAAGTAGAGTGTCATGTGTGTTTTACGACTGCATAAGTTTGGTTGATTTTGTTTGTACTATCTTGTTATCTTTGATTTGTTATGTCAGTAACTTCGGTCTAAATGTCAATCAAAGGTTATTTGGCATACCATTAATGTGTAGGGGAATATATTCGGCTTTTGAGCCAAATTCAAGCATGTTAAATAAATTGTTTATAATAATTCGCGTCAGTTTCGAGTCATATGATTGAATTGTTAAATCTCAGGTTTTATGCAGCTATTGTAGAGGAATTAACTTATGGAATCAAGTGCAGGAAATTTTTCATCAAAAACAAAATTTTTGTTTTCACATAACTTGGAGTAGGCGTCACGACTTACACGCGACGCCGTTACCACGACACCTGTGACGGGGTCACAACCACCCTAACGGCGTCATATGCCCAGGTCCAGAAAACTCAAAGTTTTTAATTATTTTTGAAAATAAAACTTGCACAGCATTTAATATATGTATTCTTTTGTTATAAACCTGCAAAACCTAATGAGTTTAAAAATTCTCTCATCCTATCTATCGATTCGAACCCTAAATTCACATTGTATATATGTCTATCGCACATTTTATGCTTGGTGTAGTTGTCTTTGTCTTTGATTACGGGTTATATTTGATGAGAAGAAGCTAGGAAGTTCTTAGGAAGTTTTATTAGATGATTCTTGGAGGATGATTTAACCAGTTATCACATGTTTCTTCTCCATTATTGAGCAAACCAGGGGAGTACTAGTTTCTTTTCCTTGTTTTCTTTTCCCTTTATTCGTTCTTACGGGTACTTCTAAAGAACATTGGGGACAATGTTCAACTTAAGTATAAGGGGAAATAAGCCTTAGAAATTATTCTTTTATTTGTCATTTGCTTTGTTCCTCAAAATGATGGGTAATATATCGAAACATAGCATAAGAGGTGATTTTTACCTAAATTCAAAAATTTTTATGACACATACCGACGAAAACCAAGTATTAATAGCATCTCATGGATAGGAATTTATATTACTAGCACAAAAACCCTTAATTTCCACCCCCACAATGTGAGGTTCGCCCTTAGATATTATACCTTAAGCTTGTTCGAGTTAAGGAGTGAGCAATCATGTGTGTCTATTCCGTCGTTACGGATGTGTACACGTGGTTTTGTCGCCTTTTTCTGGAACATTGGTATCGGTTACTTTAGGATTATGAGAGTGTACCGGTAGCATATTAAATTCTAGAACTTGTTTTTGTGATGCATCCCGAGACCGCATAGTAAGTATTAGGATTTACTTGACAAGAGGCATTAGGATTAACCCATGTTTTAAACCTGTAGTTGTTATGATTGTCACATCGATCATATAACTATCCCACACCCTTGCAATGCACTCATTTTTAGTGCAGGATACCCTAGTATAACCCTCCGAGCCTATCCTTTTTCACAGTTCTCGTAATTTTCTGGAGGATTCCAAATTATTAATGAAGAACATTGTCACCCTTAAACCAATTGTTACACCCAAATAGCCTTATCCTACCTTGTATGTACTCATTTTTAGTACATTATTGTGATAACCCAAGTTAATTATTTGAGTACAAAATTGCTAAGTCCTTATCCTTGTAAATACAGTTTTGGGACGATTGGGATTCATGGTAGTATTTATTTCGCGGAATAATGGGGAAGAAAAGTTAAGTCAATACCCCTATATGTTTGTTAAATTATCTCCAGGTTATTTTGATCCACCTCAAATCGGGTCATTAGTTAGATTGTAAATATCGAGCATGTAAAAGCTCAAGTGTATGGGTATGTGTTGTTGTTAGCCTCAATTTATTGAGTCGAACAAGGAAGCTCGGTCACTCTACGATGGAGCTTCGCTCTTTAATTAGTTAATGTTGT
>BQNB010070929.1:0-32947 GCA_026074375.1 Tanacetum coccineum
AACTTAAGGGTAATAATTTACCCCAATAACAATTACTAGTGTCTCTTGGTTTAAATCTGAAAATAAAATTTTAGGTAGACAAAGCATACAAGAAAGTACATATACTCCTTGGACTCTGGTTTGGTTTGGATCTTCATTTACCAGGTCTGTCGTTATTAACTATTTTCTTAACAAAAAATTACTTTTTACATCTTGTGGTTTGCCGCGTATTTTTTTTTTCTTAGTTCAAAAGAGAGTTTATTTACTCTGTGGATCTAACCGGAATATATATCCGGGTCTTGGCCAGATTTAGCCGGGTCGGACCGGGTCGTGGTCAGATATAGCCGGGTCTGTTCGGGTCTTGGCCAAATTTAGCGGGGTCTGTCCGGGTCTTGGCCAAATTAGGCCGGTTCTTGGCCAAATTTAGCCGGGTCTGATCGGGTCTTGCCGGGTCTTGGCCGGATATAGTCGGGTCTTGGCCTAGCCGGGTTTTGTTCGTATAGTGGTGGTTTACGCATATGAAGCCATGACTAGATTAAAGAGACTCTTACATATCAAATGTCACTGTTGCCCGGGTTTTGTCCTTTTTAGCTACAAATGTATCTTTGACCCGTTTCTCAACCCATCCGCAAGTAATAAGTTAAACGAGTTGGATTACCCGCGCTCCGCTGCGGGACGTATTTTTTTTATAAATTGAAAAAAAAAATTAACGATCGTTACTTAAAGAGACTCTTACATATCAAATGTCACTGTTGCCCGGGTTTTGTCCCTTTTAGCTACAAATGTATCTTTGACCCGTTTCTCAACCCATCCGTAAGTAATAAGTTAAATAGCACCTCTAGTCTAAATGGGTTTCTAAACGCAAAGATGGTAAAAATGTTTCAGCAAAAACAGAAATGCTCATGTGTCGGTTACCTTCACATTCAAATTTAAATCCTTTCATCATTAACTAACTAATCACACGTTGTATCATCAGATAAACTTACTCCTACAATCATGTCTGAAGCTGCCACTTTTTGGTTTCTGCTTTGCTTCATTACCCTTCAACTACCCCACATATGCTGTAAGCCTCACCAAGCCGACCTTTTATGCGTTGGCAAAGAACTCGTAAAAGAAACCATACCATTGCAAACTGGATCACGTCTATACCACCTTCACGGCCTTAAACAAAACACATGGTATGAAGTCAAGATATCATACCCTGCTTCTGTACGTACATTACATTACTTTACAACAACTTTTCTTAACTTCTTGTGGCTAAACAAACGTTTTATATACGTGTTACAACAGATACCCGCTAGCTTTTCCTTACAACTGAGCAAAGGAGATTTAGACTTACCCCTGAAACAACAGCGGAAGTTGCTCAATACTGAAAAGCTGATATTCAAAAATGACGATGCAGAATTTGAAAACAAAAAGGTTTGGGTTCGTGGTTTTTTTTTGTTTATTACTATTGTATTGCTTGTTTTGAGAAGCCAATGAATTGAGGTTTTGGTTACAGAGTGGAACGTATGTCGTGCTGACTGTGGACCCTGAAGGAGTGGTGGCGATACCAAATGCAAAGGAGAGGGAAATGGTCATTTATAACATAGGTAACTTTCATCTCATTTGCTGAGAAGTGAATCACATACATTGTTGTGGATGTGGCAACATCGACCCATTTACTTATAAGTACTTCTGTCTGGATTACGTTTATTTCTCAACAGGTCAAATGGGTTAATCTAAGCGGATTTAACTAAGGAAATGGGTCGAAAGTTATTCAAAGTGTACTTTAAGTTAACTCATTTGACCCGTTAAAGACTAAACATGACCCCCCTTGACCCATTATGTAAATTCATTAAAATTGTCACTTCCCACCCCTGTTATGTCACGATTTTGGACACTAAATGGGTTTATTTATATACTGTTGATGGCAGTTTGTGATGAGCTAGTGGTGGGTATCCCACACAAAGCATGGTGGGTTGTGATACTCGGAGTTGTTTGCTTGGTTGTGGCGTCTGTGATCCCTTCTTTTCTACCATCCGTTCTTATCGCAAGTAGTGCAGATCGAACACGAGGATCACCTTCCAAGAATTATTGACCTGAGATGATGATCCCCGTTTTGCCTTTCTCAAAACCAAACCAAACCAAAGCAAGTTAAATTTAATGATCTTTTGTTATAGTTAGTTAGTTAGTGAAGAAGCATTAGGTTGGGAACACGACTATTTTTAAGGCCTCTTTTGCTGACGTGTCAAAGTGTTTGAGTGGCGGTGACCCATCAAGGAGCTTGGTGTACTCTGACTTGAACTCGTGCTTACATTGATCACCTCAATCTGCATTTCCTCTCGGATGATGAACTTTAACCTGTTGTTGCTGTTTGTGTGTTGGCAATTGTGATCAGTCTCAGTATCATGCAGCCAACCATTGGTGTGATTTGTATCAGAAGATAATCTCATTTCAATAACACCATATTATCTGGCCCGAAATAGTACCAGTTAGTCATTTACACAAGTTAAATATTGACAATTAGTCATGTACAATAATCACTGCTTGGTAATTCTAGAGCTGTTAAGTTACATATTGACAGTTTCTGGTTACTGAACTACGTGAGCTAGCTAAGCTGGTACCTATCGAAATCAAGTTAAGCATCACGCGCCCATCTCCAAATCTGCATGCCTGAGCTCACGTGCCTTGTTGTTTCTAGCATCTGCAAGACTGCAACACTGTCGTATTCTGAAGTAGTCTTCTCCAGCTTCTCACGAGCTTCCACAAAGCTGTTTTTTCATCGCAACCAACTTTTCCTCTGATGATTTTACAGATTCTTTTAGGGTCATAATCTGCTGTGACAATGGTTCGTTTCCAAATTTGATCTTTTGAACCATGTCTAGCTTTTTCTGGGCCTACGAGAAATTAGATCCTAAATTTTCAAATTCATTGAAATCCTCTTTAAGCTTAGTTATTTCCAAATTTGATCTTTTGAACCATGTTTCCAGAAAAGCTTCCTGAGATGATGATCCCCGTTTTGCCTTTCTCAAAACCAAACCAAACCAAAGCAAGTTAAATTTAATGATCTTTTGTTATAGTTAGTTAGTTAGTGAAGAAGCATTAGGTTGGGAACACGACTATTTTTAAGGCCTCTTTTGCTGACGTGTCAAAGTGTTTGAGTGGCGATCACCCTTCAAGGAGCTTGGTGTACTCTGACATGAACTCGTGCTTACACTCATCACCTCAATCTGCATCTCCTCTCGGATGATGGACTTTAACCTGTCGTGGCTGTTTGTGTGTTGGCAATTGTGATCAGTCTCAGTATCATGCAGCCAACCATTGGTGTGATTTGTATCGCCACCTGCAACAGCGGTGTCTAATATGCAATCAGAATCAACCACGTGCATTAGGAATGCGGTTTTAGAAATAAGGTGGCCAAAGTTTATTCAGTATGTGTAAAATCTCAAACCATTTTGAAAAGCTAAAATAGAATTGCTATTATTCAATTCAAGAAAGTGTATGCTGCACGTATGCAAATCTCAAACTCATTGCGACTCAATGATAATTAGTTTAAGTAATGACAAGATTATGTGGAAAAACTTACATTGAGCTTATCTTGTTTGGCTCTGTGATTATCAGGAAACATACGATTATTAGGACTTGGACTCCATATTAATTTATATCTTTTGGACCCAAATCAGTATCATCAATCTTTCCAACAAGTCTATAATGACATATGCTGTCAGCAGCATGTATGGGTAGAAACATGTAATTTCTATTGTATGGGTCGAAACGGGATTGGGTTAACCCGAGACCCTTTTTATTTTACCCGTTTGACCAGACAAATATAGAACATAACCCGGATCAACCCATTAAGCAAACGGGTCAAAATTTACCACCTATAGTTGATACGAATATACATATCTGTCATTGGAAAGAAAGTAACCTGAGGAACAATCAGCATTTTGACACAAATTAAATACTCAAACTTTGGATTTGGTTTTATAGTTTTAGTTTCGAACATACAATACTCAAAGCAATAATTTGTTCATAAATAACACAACTTACAAACTGACTATTTAATTGTAATTAAAGAATACATATCCTTCCCCAAAGCAAGATGTATATACTATTAGGGAGGTGTTTATTTAATTTATAATTCCTTACATTGACAAAGTTGGAACACTTCGCTCATTTTTAAAGAAGTTTTGAGGATCAACTCTAGTCTTGATGCTTGTCAACCTCTTGTAATTAGCCTCTTTAAAATACTTGTGCCCATAAACCAGACCTGCATTCTTCCCACGACTATTTTTACCAATATCCAAATCCCTATAGTTCAAAAATGCTTCTCTTGGATTCTTGGACACAAAGGGAGTCATGTACTCGTACATCAACCTTGTGAAATTCAGATATCGCTTCGCAGCTTCATCTCCAAGTTCGTCCCAGTACGAAACATACTGAATCTTTGCTATATTCCCTGATCGATGTGGGAAAGGCTTTGCAAATTCGGATATCTCACTCATTCGGCCACCATAAGGATTAAAAGTCAGCACTTGGTTTTCAAGTTCTTTCATTTTCTCAAATATTAACTCAAACCCTTTTTTAGAAATAGGTTCTTGCAAGTAATCAGATTTGATCTTGAATGGCTTTAGGATTTGAGGTTTACGGCTTAACAGCACTTTGGTCGGAGTACCAAGAGGGAACTCCGTGTAGAAAACTACAGACTCGACCCAACTCATTTCAATACAATCCGACTTTAGTAACCCTAACTCAGGAAAATCTTTGTTCAAGATTGCAACAAGATTTGTCGAGTTTCCTAAGTACAAAGTTATAAACAAAGCACGGATTGTCTTTTCACCGTTAGTATCATTTACTACCTCGAATCTCATTCTAAGAAAAAGATCCTTATCAAGCTTATCAGCAACTTGTACCCACTTTTCGGCAATAGTTGTAAGGTTTTGTTCATATGTTCTTTGTATGTTACCATATTACCATATCCACCGCCACTAAAATGGCCACCAACACCAACAGTCGGACACACTCCCGCAGGAAAGCCAAGTTGGTTGCTTTTCTCGGCTATTCGATAATAGACTTCACCACGAGTGGCACCAGCTTGCACCCATGCAGTTTCATCTTCTACGCTCACGTTTATAGAACGTAAGTTAAACATATCAACTATAAAAAAAGGTAGGTTCGTGTTTGTAACATAAGAAAGGCCTTCATAGTCATGTCCTCCACTTCTTGTTTTCATTAGCAAGCCGTGTTCTTTACCACAAACGACGACTGCTTGAATGTGGGAAACATGTGACGCGGTGATGACTAGGATCGGTTTTGGAGTTGTGGATTTGTTGAAGCGAAGGTTTTGGATGTAAGCTTGCAAAACGGAGGGGAACGAGGAGTTATCTTGGGTGTAGATTAGCCCGGTGATTGGAAAAGAAGGGTCGGATCGATTGTTTAGACAATGAACGAATCGATCTGTAACAACAGAAGAGGATTGTGTTTGTGTAGAGAGCAAGACACGAGAAAGAGTAAAAATGGTGAAGATGATTGTCATTTTTAGGTTGTTGTAGTAAAATCTATGCATGCATGGATTGAGGTTGCATAGCTTTATTTTGTGATGTATATATATAACTCAAAACACAAAAAAAAATTACATTCATTGCTAGGACTAAAATCATTAATAATCATATTTATTATAAGTCAATTGTTAAATATTTATTACATAAAATCATATGTTAAGTATTTTCTATAAAAACTTTAACTTAAATACAAAAAGATAATTCTCATAGTTATTGCTATGACTAAACTAAAACTAAATCATGTTAATTTATTTGTTTAGATAGTTAATACTCCTATTTATTACTTACATAAAACTCAATTGTTAAGTATCAATTACATAAAACTCATCTTTTAACTCAATTGTTAACTATTTTTATGTGCGTTATATAATACTTAATGTAAAATATATGAATGAATTGGGTTTTAAGTGTGTTTTTATTAGTATAATTCTCTTCGAATATTACACACAAAAAAAAAATTAAGGTTAAAGTTAAACCAGTTTTACTCTGAAAAGTCAAACTAGACACTCATTTTGGGACAAAAAAATATTTTTTTATATAAACTTAACTCAAAATACAAAAGATTTCTCATATTTATTCCTTTGACCAAACTAAAACTAAATCATTGCAAAGTTATATGTTTAAATCATTAATACCTCTATTTATTACATAAAACTCAATTGTTAAGAATTTATTACATAAAATTCATCTGTTAAGTATCTTCTATATAAATTTTACTCTAAATACATAAGATAATTCTCATATTTATTTATATGACTATTGAATAAATTAAAAATAAATCATGCTAATTTATCTGTTTAAATCATTAATACTCCTATTTGTTACATAAAACTCAATTGTTAAGTATTTATTACATAAAGTCATATGTTAAGTATTTTCTGTATAAACTTAGGGGGTGTTCGGCTAAAGCTTATGAATTGGACGTATGCTTATGTTATATAAGCGGCTTATGACTTATATATCATGAGCTTATAAGCTTTTGTTAAGTGTTTCGTTTAGCTTATATAATTAATTAGGTGACATAACAAAAAAGTAAATAAAAATAAAATTGGTGTAATTATTAAATGAGGGTATAAAAGTCTTTTTATATAATATTCTTATATAAGCCAACCCCTCCTTATATAAGCCACAAAGTTTGGGCTTACTAAAACCTCCTTATATAAGCTCAGCCATATAAGCTTTGTCAAACACTTAGTTTCGGCTTATTTAACACATATAAGCTAATAAGCCCATCATATAAGCTCAGGCAAACACCCTCTTAACTCAAAATACAAAAGATAATTCTCATATTTTTTCTATGACTAAACTAAAACTGTATCATGCTAATTTATTTGTTTAAATCATTAATATTACTATTTATAACATAAAACTCAAATGTTAAGTATTTATTACATAAATTATCTCTTACATATTTTCTATAAATTAACTCAAAATACAAAAGATAATTCTCATATTTATTGCTATGACTAAACTAAAACTAAATCATGTTAATTTATTTGTTTAAATCGTTAATACTCCTATTTATTACATAAAACTCAATTGTTACGTATCAATAACATAAAACTCATATGTTAATTAGTTTTTTATGTAAACTTATCTCAAAAAATATAATAAATAATTCTTATTTTTATTGCTATGACTAAACTAGAACTAAATCATGCTAATTTATTTGTTTAAATCATTAATACTCATATTTATCACATAAAACTCAGTTGTTAAGTATTATTACATAAAAATGATTTGTTAAGTGATGACGTATAATAGGTATGACAGGCTTTTGGGTCTGGGCCGTACCATTACATTTGGGCCTTGACCCAACTGAACAAATAATAAGCATAACGGGCCAAAACTAAGCCCAACATCACGCTGGCCACGGTTCGGATGCAACAAGACGGACACGGAACGGTCATCAGTCGCTCCCGCAAACCACCTATGGATTAGCCTACGTCCACGGAAGGTAATTCGCGTCCACAGTCACGATAATCGTGGACCCTTACCCGACAAGGGTCCCACTTCGGCCACTACAAATGTAGGCAAAATACTAGGAAACCCTAGTACTAGACTCGCCTATAAAAGGGGTCCTCTAACACCACAAATGGTACGATTTTCTCACTCTTCCCAACACACACACACATACTTCTGACAACATGCTTTCTCACTCTTCCCCACGGTAAGACTAACGGTTTAGTTTTACTTGTGTAGGAAATCACCTCAACTACTTTGTTTAGTACGAGATCTAATCCCAAAAGAGCTTAAAAGTCCAGCCCAACAAGCAATCTAAAACCATTTAATACCCTGTCACATATTTTGTACTAACATTAAGTATCTTAACTTAACTCAAAATACAAAAGCTTTAACTAACTCAAAATACAAAGATTTCTCAAATAATTGCTATGACCTACCTACAACTTAAATCATGCGAAGTCACCCTTAAGTATTTCCTATATAAATTAATCACATGAAAACTAAACGATAATTCTCAATATTTAGTGCTATGACTATTGACTGAAAAAAAAAAAAAAAAAAAAACAAAAACCTAAATCATACTAATTATCTGTTTAAACCATTAATACCCTATATCATTACATAAAACTCAATTGTTTAAGTCTATTATTACATAAAATCATCTATTAAGTATTTTTTTATATAAACTTAACTCAAAATATAAAAGATAATTCTCATATGTATTGCTATGACTATTGAATATATATCATGCTAATTTATCTGTTTAAATTATTATGTATTACATAAAACTCAAAGGTTAAGTATTTATTACATAAAATTCATCCGTTAAGTATTTTCTATATAAATTTAACTCAAAATACAAAAGTCGTATTTATTCCTATGACCAAACTAAAACTAAACCATGCTAATTTAACTATACTATATATAATGCACAAAAGCACTTTTGGAAATTTGATGGCTTCAAAACTTGAAAACTTAAACATACAACTAAATAAGCATATTGTACAACCAAATTAAACACAAACTTAAAATTTCAAACATACAACTAAACAAATATATTGTGCAACCAAATTAAATACAATTGATTAATACATCCTTACTCAATAGTACAATAATATTTTCACAATATATAATTTAAACAAGTTATAACATAATCCAAGGTATAAACTAATTAAACACACATATAATGTTATTTTAAAACACCTCTAAAATGAAAAGTACATGTTATTATACACATTGTATAAACTAATAAAACACACAAAGCTTCATACAATTTATATCAACAAGATGATGAAGAAAGAATTTTGAACAACTAACGGACCCAACGCGTTCAACGGTAACCGAAGTCGCCACCGTTCGGACTACCAATAAAAGCTGTCCGAAAATGAACCGAAGGGGACCCGTAGGAACCGATAAAAACGGGCCTCACCGGGAAATTTTCTTTTTATTTCTCCGGTTAATCGTCAGAGGGTACACACCTCCGCAACGCGCTGATACCTGCTAGTTTGTTTGAATCGTTAATACTCCTATTTATTACTTACATAAAACCCAATCGTTAAGTATCAATTACATAAAACTCAAGGTCTTTTGGTCTAGTGGTATGTGAGTACCCACTAAACTGAAGATTGTGGGTTCAAGCCTCGCTAAAGGCATTTGTGAGATATGTGGTATGAGGAGTGAAAAAATTTCCGTTAAAAGAAAACTCATTTGTTAAGTATTTTTTATATAAACTTATAAGGTTGAGAGGACTGTTGACGTATGTGGTTTGATAAACCCGATCCGACTAATGGACCAACAGATAACGGGGCCTTGGAAATATTGGCTACTTTATGCGGTCTCATGGTTGACTAAAAATGCAGGGGCATTCTTACACTTATTTCTAACAGTTTGGTGTTTTGTGTATATTTGGTCCTATTTAGCAGGTTATTCAATCTTCAGGGGTTGAACTGAAAGTATTATGCCTATATAAACTTCCTTTTCTCATTTTAGGGGTACGCTATCATTTTAGGGTTATGCAACTACATATCCGCTGCAGATTTGTAAGTATTCCCAACTTTATAAGCATGCTTTCTTGTTTAACATGATAGGACATGTCACATTCTTTGCCATATTACCTTGATATATATACCTTTACAAACACGGACATCGACCATTTTGTTCCGAACTTTATAAGTCCGATCTTCTACCAAGCTCCGGACGAGAACACCACAAGAACCAACCTTTGATATATCCGGTTAGGTGCTTCGGCTATCCTCTCGCCACAAATTCACGGGTAACACAACTCCGGCTATCCAATGCTTTATGCGTCAATGTCTCAAGGGGCTACATGGTTTAAGGAGTCGAAAACTGTTGGCAAGGAAGCGAGCGGCGAACTAGGTCTCATGCAGCAACTTAAAATAGATTGTTTGTAGTTCTAGCTCTATAAAGCACTATCTCCAAGGGCCAGGATTCACTTCAGTCTATACTCTCACAACAAACACACCCCTTTTGTGTGTCTACAAAGAAGCACAATTGCAAGAAGACAAAGTTCCAAGAAGTCAAGAACCCTAGTCGTTTTTCACTATATAAGCTTTGTAAAGCCCTTGAGGCTGGGAGAGTTGAAGTGTAGTTTTTATATAGTTTTTAGTGTTTTAAGTTTTAGCTTTCAAGTAAAAGTCTTTTATGTACTTGTATTTCACAATTTTAATGAAAATTCAGTTAAGTTTTTTATGTGTGTTCTAAGTTACAAATTTCTCTTTTAAAAACCTTTTAAGTTCTCAATTTAAGCCAAACTATAACCTGTTGTAAACTGAAACACAAGTTTAAGGGTAATTTAAAAGAAAAGGACAAAGTACTGTTTGAAGCAAGCATGGATGAATAAGCAAAGTTGGATGGCTTATTGGGTTTTTGCTTAGTTTAAGCTTATTTATAAGCTGTGGGTAGGACTTAGAGCTTATTAGGTCTCCAAAAATCCTTTTTGAGCAAAGGATTAAAGGTACAATTTCTTGTTAAATTTTGCTTATTACTGTAGCATAGCTTATTTTTTAGCTTATTACTGTTCTTTGTGCTTATTAGTGTTTATTAATGTCCAAATATGCCTTTTAATGCCTTTCATTTCATTGTATGCAATTAGCTTTGAAAACTGTCTAAAAGTGCTTATTTCTGTCCTAGCTTATTTTCCATTTTTAAGTGCTTATTTGATATGCTTTTTATCTTTTTATAGTCTTGAATTGCTTAAGTACTATTAGTCTTTTAAAACTTTAGTTTACTTCAGTTTTTATAGATTTTAAAACCACTTTTCAAAATTAAGGGAGTGTTTGGGTTAACTACAAAAACGGGTCAAAATGGTTTTTGGTATGGGTTATGGTCATTAAGGTAGTTTTAGCTTAAGTTTTTAAGCTCATTTGAGTCTGTTTTAAAAGGTTTTTAAATTCAAAAATGTTTTTCAAGGTTTTTCTAGTTAGCTTTTGAAACTGTGGTGTTAAAAAAGCTACAAGAGCTTATTTCATAAGCTCTTGCAATTTTTAGTTGTGGTTTTCAAAAAGTTGTGTTCTAGAGTGTTTAAATCAAGCAGTCAAAACTCCTTGTGTCACTTGACTCTTTGAGTCAAAGCTGCCAAGTTTTTAAGTGTCAAAATTTTTAAAGCTAAAAGCCCTTTTTCACTCTTTAAAATCAGCAGGTTTAAATGTGTTTTAGAAGCTCAAAATTTGTGCACAAATCCATTTGCTAGTATTCTTTAGCTGTTTGAACTTATTTTTCAATTTTGAGCTTATTTGACAGCTTAAAATAAGCTGTCAAATAAGCCCTTGTTTTTAGCACTAAGTCTCCCCTGGTGCTAGGGGTGACTTTTAAGCCCTTTTGTTTAGCTTCTTAGTGTGCTTAAGCCTTAGGTTTTGGCTTATTTGGAGAGCCAATAAGCTCTTAGATAAGCCTACTAAGTTTCAGCCCTTAAAAAGCTCTTTAGATAGCTTATTTTTGAGTCAAAAGTTGCCCTTTGACTGTTTTAACCTAGTTTTAGTGTAGGGAATGCTTATTTATTTCCTAGCTTATTGAGCTTAACTCAATGGCTTATTTGTACTCCTAGTTGCTTATTAGGATAGTGTAGTTAGTTGTTATGCTTATTTTCCTTAGTTTCTTAGCTTATCTTAGTGTTGACAGTTAAGCCATTAAGCTCACTTTTAGTTTTCTGTCATAAAAGCTTTTTAAGCTTATTTAGCTGTCACCATTTAAGCTCCTTAAACCGTAAAAGTAAAATTTTACTCAAAAGTTAAATAAATGATGACCCTTCAATTGCACTCGCTCCTCTGCTATCTTCTCCATATATGTCACTCTCAGTAAGTTTGTATTTTAAATTTGCTTTATATTCAAATAAGACGATATACAAAGGATTTTGTATTGAAAAACATTACAGTTTAAAAAGTCTCTCGGTACCTTGATCGTGGATCCATCAGTTTCTCACAAAGATCCACTGCTATCTTCGGTAAAACCGTAAAAGTAAAATTTTACTCAAAAGTTAAATAAATGATGACCCTTCAATTGCACTCGCTCCTCTGCTATCTTCTCCATATATGTCACTCTCAGTAAGTTTGTATTTTAAATTTGCTTTATATTCAAATAAGACGATATACACAGTGATTTTGTATTGAAAAACCATTACATTTAAAAAGTCTCTCGGTACCGTTGATCCGTGATCATCAGTTTCACACAAAGATCCACTGTCTATCTTCGGTAAAACCGAAAAGTAAAATTTTACTCAAAATTTAACATAAATGAAGACACCTTAATGCAACCTCGCTCCTCTGCTATCTTCTCCATATATGTCACTCTCAGTAAGTTCGTATTTTAAATTTGCTTTATATTAATAGATTTCGATTTTCTTTTCAATATAATATCGAGGTGTTAGTGCTTTTGAGAAAATATTGAGTTGGATTTCAGCTGATTGATTCATGCATTTGAATCGACGCATCTCTGATCTTCCATAGACGATGCTTGCTTCTGTTTTTTTCTTGAAATTTTAGTTTTGGCTTTTACAGATTTGGCGATGCATGCCAACTGTTATTGATCCTCAACTTCTCACTGAAATGCCTCAATGCTACACAGTCATTAACGGGCTTTATTATTTATATAGGATTTTGACTTCAAAGAAAAGGGAGAAGTCCTTCAATACTATCCTCAAGGACACCACGGGGTTGATAAAGATGGAATACTATATATTGAGAGATTTGGTATGGTTGATGCTACGAAGCTCATTCAAGCCACAACCCTTGAGCGTTATTTATAATACCACGTGATGGAGTTTGAAAGAACGTTTATTGATAAGTTTCTAGCCTGCTCAATTTCTGCTAAAAAACACATTGATCAAGGTACCACAATTATAGATGTTTCAGGAGTGGTAAGTCATAAGTTAATAAATCATACAAATTTTGGCCATTATTTTTCCATTATTAAAACGTATAAACCTAATAAGTGATCACATGGTTTCTGGTTTTCAGGGACTAAAAAGCATGAACAAATCTGCTAGGGAGCTTATCCAGTCTCTCCAGAACATTGATGGTAACAACTATCCCGAGGTATTTATCGTTTGTAAACTCAGAGTTATATCACGGATATTTCATGTTTAAATCATTACGGGTATGAGAAGTAATCGCTCAGATGGTTAAGAATTTATGTAGGTGCTTCAGTTTGTAAAAATGATATATTTTTTCTTTCGATTTCAGATGGATCGTGTTGGATTGTGTTGCAGTGAATGTTAAGTGAGTTTTGAAGCGGAGGCAGCATCTCAACAAATGTTAGCTGCTGCAGAAGCTAAGATTGTACATCTGCGGCAGAAGATAGAAAGATCTATAAGGTAGTTTTAGTTATCTCACGATTGAGCTGTATACGCGCGCAAAACATATCTTTATTAGCTGATGATTTATGTTCTTATGCTCTACTTTCATGGAAAAACACAGGCTCTCTAATGCCTTGAAATCCAAGCATGAGGAAAACGGGGCCTATCTTTCTGAGATTAAGGTTTGTTAAATGAATGCATAACAGTATTTTGTATTTCCAAAATACAGGAAATACTTTCCGCTGATGTTGATTTTGTTTTGTGCAGACCATTTACCAGCTTGCATCGCTCTTATTACGACAGTTGTGTCATCCTTTATAATTTTGTAAGCAATATCCTGACTTGACGGAAAAAGGAGGAAGCAGAAGCACAATTAGATGTGCAGGTTGTTGAGGAGGTTACTCATGTGAAAAGGGCCAGAGATTTCAGCTGGTGTGAACTTCATCATGATCAAGACAAAGCTTTTACTTACTTTGAACGTTTAGTCGAAGCTGGTCAAGCTGATAGGTATCATTTCCCTTGTTTCCTCACAGTTGTTTATGGTAAACGTTAATCAAAGGGGTGTTTGGATTAGTGTTTTAAGAAGCTGAATCACATCAGCTTAGAGACATGCGTTAGTAAATTTTGTAAGCAATATCCTCACAGTGACATGCGTTAGTAAATTCTCCAGCTTAGAGACCCTTTTTATGGTGAAAGTTTGACCCAAACCAAAGCAAGTCTACCTTTCCTATGCATAATCAAAGGGGCGTTTGGATTAGTGTTTTAAGAAGCTGAATCACATCAGCTTACTTAGCTATTTTTAATGGGGCCGACATGTATTTCTGAAAATTAGCTAAAGAAAGTCTAACTTTCTTATGCATATTCAAACGGGTGTTTGGATTAGTGTTTTAAGAAGCTGATTCACATCAGCTTACTTAGCTATTTTTATTTTGGGTTTTGCCAAGTAAGGTTATACATACACGTGGGATATGATCCATTTTGTTTTAAGTGTGGCAAAATAGACAGTTTGGACGGATATTTTTTATATGGTTATATGAGTCGAAAAGGGTAAATATCATATTTGGGCAGTTTTGGGATCCAAAAATGACTATGCTCAAGTTTCTTCGACTTTCGTTGCCACATAGTGATGGAACTAAAAGGTACACTTCTTATATTCTTGTTAATTAATGTATTCTACATGTTATCTTTATTCCGCTGCGTACTCTTGTTAATTAATATGGTTAATTAGATTGTAAAAACCAACACGAAGACCCTAACGTATATTAAAGTTCTATAGTTTTGTAAAAGGGACATTTGTAAAGTTAAAAAAGAAGATAGGAGATCAAGTAAATGCTATATTTGCTGTGAAACCTAATTCGAAGTTATTTCCATATATTTAGAAGGGCTATAATACAAAGCTCACGTAGAGATAGTGTATGTGGCCAGGGTCGGATATGTATGGAAGATCACAAAGCTTACAGACTGACGTTCTTTTGCAGATCATGAGGAGAAGTTGCGTGCCGACGATGAAAGAATGGCTAAAGAAAAAGAATCAGTTGTACGAGTTTCACTGGAATTCGAAAGCGTGAGTGAAGAACTTAAACTTCTGCAAGGACGTGATCTGAGAAGGAAAAGGAGTTAAAACGTCTACAAGAGGAAAAGAGAAGAGTTAATGAGGCACGCGAAAGTTCAAGGGCCTAGAAAAATAAGGTTGACTAAGAGTTAAGCTTAAAGTACAGTTACTAAAAGTTGAAACAGAAAAGAGTCGAAGAAGGATCTTCAAAAAGAGAAAGCTAAAGCAGATTCAAAGAAAAAAACGAGCAGATGAAGTGTTGAAAACAACAAAAACCGAGCGGGCTGAACTTGAAGTTCTCAAGGCGGTGAAAATAAATTGAAAGAAATGTTGAAATCGGAACAAAGTAGAGCTCACGAGCAAAAAAAACTTGGTTGACATTGAAAGGAAAAAAGCCGACGAAAAAGAAGAAAGTTGGACAAGTTTGTGCAAACTTTTGTTGTAATCTGCTTCTTCTGTAAGGCTCTAAATTTGAATGCATATTGTTTTGTATGTTCTATATATTATCCCATTCATTAATTTTTATAATACTAGATCAAAGACACACCCCATTTATGAACTTATGAGCCGATGACGAGTGTTTACTATATTTGTGTTACTAAAGTGATCAGTTTGTGTTAAAAGACAATAACCGCAGGAACCCTTTACTCTAAACATCAAATTTAAAAAAAAAATATATAATACGTGACATAAGCAAAAGTTGAATCCAATTAATGCATTAATTGATCTTGCGTTTAAGCTCTTAATAAACCTTTATAGGTGAGAACTCTTACAAACCATGTGTACAATATATTTATAAAACACCATTTATTGCTTTTACGCTCTTTGGTGTAAGAAACGTCTTAAGAATCCATAAACCAATTTATCCACTTCAAAAAACCATAGATATGAGGTCCATAATCTATCATTTATCTATATATTAATATGTGTTTTAGGAGGAAATATTGGTTGTGGAAAAAACGTGAGTGTTAGACATCAACATTTCATAAAACCAGTACGCAATCAACAATTAGACACAACCTGTGTGCAACGCACGCGTCTGCATGCCTCACTTTGGTTAATAGCTTGATTCAGAGCGTGACAACTCCTATTTAGCTAAACATTACGCGGCCCGTTTCAATTAGATACACCCTCATAGACATCAACATTTTACAAAAGCATTACGCAATCAACAATTAGACAAAACCCGTGTGCAACGCACATGTCTAAATGCCTCGTTTATTACATAAAACCCAATTGTTAAGTATTTATTACATAAATTATCTCGTAAGTATTTTCTATATAAATTTAACTCAAAATACAAAAGATAATTCTCATATTTATTGCTAGAGTAAACTGCAAAACTCATCCTTGTGGTTTATAGTTTGTGGCACTAATCATCCCTAGCCGATACTATTGACACTAATCATCCCTGAGTGGTGAAACGTTCCGCAAAAATCATCCCTAGATAGATGATTTTTGCAAAACTTTTTGTTAAACTTTTTTCAAAAATCATCCCCAATAAGGATGATTTTTGCTGGACATTTGACCACTCATTGATGATTAGTGTCAACAGTATCGACTAGGGATAATTAGTGCCACAAACTATAAACCACAGACATGAATTTTGCAGTTTACTCTTATTGCTATGACTAAACTAAAACTACATTTATTTGTTTAAATCATTAGTACTCCTATTTGTTACATAAAACCCAATTGTTAAGTATTTGTTACATAAAACTCATTTGTTAAGTATTTTTTATATAAACTTATAAGACTGAGAGGACTGAGAGGACTAACTTATTACGGAGACTTGACATTATATTTTATAGAAACGCCATTTATTGCTTTTTACGCTCTTTGGTGTAAGAAACGTCTTAAGAATCCATAATCAAATTTATCCACTTCAAAAAACCATAGATATGAGGTCCATAATCTATCACTTATCTATATATTAATATGTGTTTTAGGAGGAAATATTGGTTGTGGAAAAAACGTGAGTTTTAGACATCAATATTTCATAGAACCAGTACGCAATCAACAATTAGACACAACCCGTGTGCAACGCACGGGTCTAACATGCCTCTAGGTTTCTGGCGAAAGGTGCATTAGTTATAATATCTTGAAATCAGAGCGCAGACAACTCCTATTTAGCTAAACATTACGCGGCCCGTTTCAATTAGATACACCTTCATAGACATCAACATTTAACAAAAACATTACGCAATCAACAATTAGACAAAACCAATGTGCAACGAACGGGGTCTGAATGCCTCGTTTATTACATATGAGAAATCTTTTTGTATTTTGACTTTTTGTATTTTGAGTTTTGAGTTAAGTTTATACAATCATCCCTGAGTGGTGAAACGTTCGGCAAAAATCATCCCTAGAGGGATGATTTTGCAAAAACATTTTGTTAAAAAACTTTTTGCAAAAAACCATCCCCAAGTAAAATAAGAATGATATTTGCTGGAACATTTGGCCACTCCCAGGTATTATAGATCAATAGTATCAGCTAGGGATAATTATGTGCCAGCAGACTACAAACCATATGGATGAATGTTGCAGGTTTACTCTTATTGCTATGACTAAAACAAAAACACATCATGCTAAATTTATTGGTTAAATCATTAAATATCCTATTTTTATTAAACGACATAAAACCCAATTGTTATTTTTTTTAATATTACTCTGTATTAGACTAGGTCTAATGGCCACCTGAACATCATTTTCACATCAACGTCACATCGGCTTTTTAACGTATCACATTACCATCATTTTTAGAGGTGTAGTGGTCACCACCTAACCAAACACATAAAAGTACCTCACTTTATACAAATATATCTCACATTATACCCCACACACACTCACAAACATAAAAAAGAGAGTGTGTTTCGTTAGGTAGTGCAGACCACCAAACCAAATGCATTTAAGGATCTTCACGTGCCAACTTTTAGGGGTGTCATGTGCTTCACGCGCCAAACATACCACCAATACGAGTGGTCTAACTAAAAATGATGTATACCAAGTTGCATAATAAATGTTAGCATACATATATCTCTTCATTATTCAGAATCATAAGCCTTATTACCAACACTAGATGTGTTAGTTGCACCAATGATTTTGTCAACATCCTAATTATGTTACAATCTCATTACAAAAAGGTTAAAAAGCAAAGACGTTAGACGTTTAAATAGCAACGGGTAGATTTTTATGTTGTAACGACTCACAAAATAGTAACACGTACATAAGCGAAAATGCATAGAAGGATGACATCTTGGGAATTTGTTTTAATGAACACTGATGTTCACTTTTGTACCTGCACATTTCGCAAACAACCTCCAGTTAGTGATTTTACAAATTTGCACCCGTTAATAAATGACCACGCTTTATGCTAAAAAGATATGATCTTAAAGGATAAAAAGTAAGAAAACTTACACAAGTCTTCAGACTCAAGAATCAACAATTTGTAGTAGCGAGTTTCTCCTGAAGCATTGCAATCTTTGCCTAGAAAGAAATGTTGACGTTATAGTTAAATGAGGTTAGTATTTACATAGACGATGTTGTATTGGTTTTAAAGAACATTGACATTACAGGTGCAGCATAAATAAACACCATTGATGGCGCAAGAAAGATACCTTGTCAGGCCCCCCGTCTAATGAACAAAATACATGTTTCACGTCCACCCAGCCCGACAATTTGGCAGTAGTGACAAGAAAGCAATGAAGAGAGGGAGTGGGTACCTTAAATGATTTGGAACGACGGATAGAAGGATCCAAGTGTAAGGCCATTGAATAAGAATCCCCCGCAGCGTCATACTGTTCCATAGCCATTAAAGCATCAGCCTTGCATACGTACGCCTGCCAAAATTCAAATTCAAAGCTAGAAATGAAAACTCGCAACTTTAATGGGAAGGCGTCAGTTATCACAATTGAAAGGAAAATTTGAAATTTGACCTGCGGATAATTAGGAGCAAGAGTAGTAGCTTTGATTGCATCTTCAAGAGCAGGAACATTGTTGTTCATTCCCAAGCGCGCAACAGACCTAATTAATTATCACATTACTTGTGAGACATACCACACATATAAAGAAGAAAAAAACTAATGGTCAAAGAAAGTCGGTCACTAGTAAAGTCGAAAAACTAATGACCACCTCTATGTCGTTCTCAATGTTGTAATTTAACAATAAAGTTAACCATTTAACTCTTACGAGTACGCAGTGGATAGATCTAGTCTAGCATATATAATTAACATACATTAAACACAATAAGGGACATGAAAAATAAATAGAGACATACCATTGAAGTCACCAGCAAGTAATTGAAACCGAGAACAAGAAACTAGTGACTAAGTGGTCACCTCTACGAGTGCTCACACAAACACGTCCAACAAATACGTCCGGATGCTAGTCATACTTCACGTGTGTCCCAATACAACTTTTGTATGCTAAAATTTCTGAAAATCAAACTCCAAATACCACCCTTACTTCTGGACCAAATTTCACAAAGGAGGAATTAGGGTTTAGTCTAATTCGGTTGTAACCGAATTAGGATTGATCCAACCGAATTACACCAAAACTAAAACCCTAACTGAAAACAACGATTGTCACTTCCTGAGAACCTGTAAACCAACCTTATGGACCTTCCTTAACTGTCTTGGGATCGAATCACAAACCTTAAACCTCTATTGAGGTCAACCGAATTACACAGCCAAGGAAAAGGGGTAACCGAAATTGACTTAAACTTATTAGGGTTTAAGTTGGATCGGCTGATTTGAATTGGGGAGGAGGAAAACATTTTTTTGAGTTTGTTAGGTTAATGTGTCGACTGTTATGTGTTGAGGGGTGAGGTATATATAGCCTCAAGTCCCCCTCAATCATGATAAGACTCAATGACTTATAGTTTTAGTCTTATCATAACTTCAACACTTATCCTAGCTCTCTCCCTTTATCACCAAGGTTCAATGCACCTAGACATCCCTCTAGATCCTTCCATTGGCCGGCCAATACATAGGATAGCCTAAGGATCATGTCTTGGTCATTTCATGTCCGAACGGTTTACTCGAAACGTCACGTGAAGTATTAAACGTACTCTAAATGTTTTAACGTGTGTGCCCCCAATAGGCTCACACACTTCTAGTCGTACTCGGCTAGTTCAACTCACATAATCCAACAGCTCCCACTTGGGAGTTGGAGTAGCAGACAACACATATACTAACGACGGAAACGTCTAGCAACACTCACATTCGTTTTTAAAACTAGAAGTGTCTGAGATCAAGTTTCATAAACATTCTCAGTAGCATGGTTATTTTATCTCTTGCTATAATCATCCCTTTGTTCAAATACCGTTAAACCATGGATATGGATCCTAACTCATTCCATATAGTTTAACCATTTAGATTCTCGTTATAGAATTTAATTCAGATATACCAAATGTAATCAAGAATCATCTTGCATTACCCTTTGGGTTCGGCCAAACAATTATCTGATTAATTCTACGGAGGCGCTAAGGTATCATTCTGCACATCAAGTGGAGGAACAAATTCTTTGTTAAATACAAGTGTTGTGAATGCTGTTTCACATCACTTCCAATAATAGTCTTTATAACTACCATTTTCAGGACAGCGTTTGACTTAGAATTAAAAAGTGATATCCACACATACCAGAACTTGTTTGTATTCTCAAGTCTAAGGATGACTTAACTAACCATTTTTGAAATTTTACTTATGACAACGGATCCATAAAGTAAACATTCGAAGGTTGGGGTGTCCAATACGCATCCCTTGTGAGTAACATATGAGTTTGGCGGGAACCATCCATATATTCAAAGAATATAACCAACACTCACATTTGCCTTATGTAACAATACTTCCATACTGTTAACCGACAATGGACATATTTAGGATGATAAATTATTCATGGATTAAATATGCAAATATAGGACAAACAATTATTATATGAATGATAACAAATACCTCTTATCTTTATTCATCAGAAAATTAAATTGTCTTACAATCCCAATTATCCAAATGACTAATAAACACGGAATTACATGAGACTACTAGCTGGAAGCATTCCAATATTCCTAGTAAGTTCCGAATGCTTTGGAAAAGCCAACGCTTTTGTAAACGGATCAGCTAAGTTGTCATATGTGTAAACTTTTTCTAACTTTATGCCACCAAATTCAATAACTTCGCGAAGGTAGTGAACTTTGGCACGAAAATGTCTAGCACCTTTAGTGATTCCAGATTCATTAGCTATAGTGATTGCTCTAGTATTATCACAATACATATTAATGGGTTTTTTAATTGTGGGAACAACACCGAGCCCAGAAATGAATTTCCTAACCCATACGGCTTCCTTAGAAGAATCAAAGGCAGCAATATACTCAGCTTCTACAGATGAAGTAGCGAAAATGCTTTGCTTGGCACTCTTCCAATCAACAGCACCTCTATTCAAAACGAACACATATCCAGTCTGAGACTTTAGGTCATCAGCATCCGTCAGATATCCAGCATCAGTGTAGCAAGAAACCCTGAGCTCTCGTTTTAGATCACCTCCGTAAACAAAAAACATGTCCTTAGTATTCATGAGATACTTCAGAATGTTCTTAACAGTAGTCCAGTGAAGATCACCTAGATTCTGTTGGAATCGACTTGTTATGTTCTGAGCGAACGCAACATCAGGGCGAGTACATCTCATAGCATACATAATAGAACCCACAGCCGAGGCATATGGAACATTTTGCATGCGCTTCAACTCAGCAGGTGTAGAAGCACCTTGTGATTTACTTAATCTAAGCTTAACTTGCATGGGGATACTTCCACGTTTGGAATTTTCCATGAAAAATCGCTTTAAGATTTTCTCGATATAAGCACTTTGACATAAGCCAATCAACCGTCGTGATCTATCTCTGTAGATCTTGATTCCATCCAAGAATTCTACTGCCACTTCACCTAAATCTTTCATAGCAAAACAACTTGTTAGCCGAGCTATATTGCTTTTGTCAGCTAGGTAACATGCTTAGTAAACAAAGCCCCTTAATTCCTGGGTTGACTGTTGCAGGACGGAGGGCATCCTATTATCCAGTGGATAATAGTGTATATTTTGTCTTGTGATCCTTTAGTCTTTCCCGATGTCTTTGTCTTATTCATTTGTGAGGTTCAAGTATTTTAACAGTCTTTTAATATGTTCGACAATAATCAGGCCGCTAGGAATACGGTCACATATACGAACAGTCCCTATGTGTGAAGAGTAAAACAGAAATTGGAGAAAATGTGGTGAATATATTGAGAAGGTGCTAAGTTATGTATTCTTTCTTGCATCGTAAATGAACAATCGATTCCGATAGTTATGGCATCATGTTCTCAGATAGCTAGCATCATGTTTTCAAGAACGAAGACATGAGAAACAGATTAATTATCGAACTTTAAGTAGAGGTTAAGTCCTTACACTTCCACGAGTTGCACAAAATATGTGTAATCTCGTCTCGTTAGCATCTTGGTTGAGCTATAGCTACATTGAAACACACCAGTAATAGGAATATGTATGTTATAGTTACTGAGAACATACGCACCGCTAGTGCAGCTCCAGTTGACCATACATCTATATGTGTGCTACATTACAAATCATGGAATTTACTTTCTTACATACTCCAGAACTACACTTGATTTTAATTTTAAGGTAGTTTTTGAAAATTTAAGACATTAACAAACACTAACAACTAAACTGAATTTACAAAATTCAGTACAAAGGGGGTTCAAGATTTATTAGAAAAATAGATGTACAAAGGGGGTTCAATATTTATTAGAAAAATAGATCATTCGAAAACCAAAATTTTACCTTAAAGTTTTTTTGCTTGAAATGATTGATTGAAAGGTGAAACTTACAGTAAAATGGCTTCAAGGAAAAAAACACTTACCTCTTATAAGATTCAGGTCAGTTAGATGCAAATTAGTGTTGGAAAGGTATATATGTATTTTATGTTCATGTCACTTTACAAAAGCTTTTCTAGACCTTGTTTTACAATTGTACTTGGGGAAATGTTCAAACAACCAAGGGTGGACAATGGGCGAGATTTCACTTGTCACCCGATGGCTGGCTTGTTGGTAAACACGAAGATTCGAAGTCTCACCCGTTAGTGCACAGTGTGTTTTTGCCATCCAAAACAAACATAAGCGCCACAAACCATGGTCTAAGCAAGATAGGAAACATTAGCGTCTAGCTGCTGAAACAGGCGAAGAAATTGCTAATTAGTTGTTGCCAGTAACTTACTAACAACCCACAACTAATCAAGACATTGTACTACAAATTGGAGGGGTGCGCCAAGCCAAGGCAGTAATGCAACGCCAAGACGACACATGAAGAACCCCAACAGCAAGCAACTGTGATGGGTTCTTTCCCTATAAAAAATAAGATTAATATCGAATGAGCCGATAGCTCACATATCAGATATTAAACAGATAAGAACAGATACTACACTTGATCTTAGCCAAAAGGCCGAGAAAGGTATGCTAATTCCAATACTAGGCCTTTGTTTTTATAGTCAACCCCTTCTTGTTTGTTTACCTCACTCATCCGATGTGGGATTGATGTAAGGGAATTTCTATCTGCTTGCACTTTATGCATTCTTTGGACACTAGATATTAAGCAGTGCTAATTTGCGTTACGTGATAACTATGGTCGAGCCATATGCTCTATGCTTTGAAAATCTCTAAGTTGTGAACAGTGATGGATCAAGGAATTATTAGGGGTTATGCACAATTTTAGTAGAGCTGTTAAAAAGAATAGGTTTTGGGGTCAGATATTTTAGGATCTAAATTAGGCGTAAACAGTTTTGTTTTTCGAAATGTTTCAGGGTCTAAACATACAAAAGATACTAACACGAACAAGGGGATACTGACTTGAAGCTATACGCACAAGCTATTATAGTAGGACTCGAAGTATCCATAAGAATATCGTATACCTCTCTATATACTAAAAATAACATAGACAATTCATATTTTTGCTTAAAAAGTATAGTTAGGAGGAACATGAATTAATAAGCACGAACTATTAAACACTTTCATATAACCCTAAAACCAACTTACAAAAACAAATGATGATTACATTAATAAGCATACTTTTGTTTTGATCACACAGCAATGTGGGACAAATTGCAAGACACAAGTTTGTTAATTAAGTTCATTCTTATTTCATTATTTGATATTTTGATGCTACGGTTACGGGCCATTTCTTTAATTAGGTGGATTTGAGTTTCATGAAACACTTTCATGCGAGTACCCTGCTACTCTCCTAGACTAGCAAAGAAAAAAAAAGAGAATCGTAGCTGTTCAAAGATATATATATATATGTATAAAATATATGAATAGGCCATTAAACCATTCCATGAATCATAATACTCTTTGGCAACTCAAACTTGCAAAGGGTAGCTACAATAATAAACACATTTTTATTTAGATAACAGAGTGATGTGGGACATTTTGCAAGACACAATTTTTTAATTAAGATCATACGACATAAAACTATAAAAGGGTCACAATATCTTTTATAAAATTCTTTATGAATTATAAATATACACATTCATGGACAAAAACGCTGCCGTTTTGTCCATGGATTGCTACAGTACCTTTTTGGGCCGGCTTGGGCCAGCCCAATTGTTTTTTTTTTTTTTTAAATTTGTATGCACAAAGTAGGAGGGAAAAAAAATTACTAAAGTTCCGATTTATTCAGATAAAAAAAATACCCGCGGAAACATCTTCGATACCTAATAACTTTAAAATAATCGATATGGTCACAAACGTACAACCCATTATATTAAAAAAAAACCCATATAGCAAAAAAAAACACTTTAAACATGAGGCTCAACACATAAGCCATATAAAAAAAATTGTTACTAATATACACATTTGTCGACAAACTAGCCTAAAATTCGCATAAAATGTGGCCCAAAATCTGGCCCAAAGTAAAAAAAAATACAAAACGGTCCCTCAACTTTTAACTATTTACGATTTTCTTACACAAAGATTCCCGTAAAAAAATTTACAAAACCGTCCCAAAAAAAGAAAAGGCCAGCCCGAATAGTTTTTTTTTTTTTTTAATTTGTATGCACAAAGTAGGAGGGAAAAAAATATTACAAAAGTTCCGATTTATTCAGATAAAAAAAATACCCGCGGAAACATCTTCGATACCTAATAACTTTAAAATAATCGATATGGTCACAAACGTACAACCCATTATATTAAAAAAAACTAAAATCTGGCCCAAAGTAAAAAAAAAAAAAAATAGAAAACGGACCCTCACCTTTTAACTATTTACGATTTTCTTACACAAAAAGTCCCGTAAAAAAATTTACAAAACCGTCCCAAAAAAAGAAAATATTCGGGAAAAAATTAGCCCGTCCCAACGCCAAAATTTTTTTTCCCGAAATCATACAAAAAAGAAAATATTAAAAATTAGCAACCGTCATAACGCCATTAGCCCAAAAAAAAAAAACCCCCGAAACGTAAAAAAAAAATTATTCGGGAAAAAATTAGCCCCGCCGCAACGCGCGGGTTCTTTTGCTTGTTATTTACTGCTAGTGATCATTGCTACCACTACTTCTAACAAACACGCTTATAGCCAATTAAAAGAAAAATATCATTTACATAAAATTTGGAACTTCTTTATGGATTAGTAGTAGACTAGTAGGATGATGTTAAGGGGTCTAATTATTTTTTTTCAAAGCTTAATTTCTAACTGTATAGCAACACGTCAATACATTTTATACATGTTCTATGGTTTGCACCTCACTTCATCAACTTTGACCTATTTTTGTCACCTCAAATTTTGTGAGCAATGAATTTCAAGTCCGCAATGGTTTTCTCAAACCCTACTTAGTGTATTAATTTTTTTAACTCATTATTAAAGTCAATCGAATATTTTGATAAAATATAATATTTGACTAATTTATCTTGATGTAAAATGTAATATTTGACTAATTTTGTAAAATGCCTGCGTGTGCCTGATATGTTAATTTTTTTTAACATATATGTTAATTTATTAAACAAAGGCGGAAGACCGTGGAAACCGAACATCGATAGATAATCTTTTAAATATGAGAGTGTAGTCTAATGGAATTAAATATGCAGCATAATATGCACTGTGTTGTATTATATGTACAGTTTCTTATACATGTTCAACCCGATAACAACCCGACAACCCGACCCGATTCAACCAGACCCGTTTTGACTCGAAACCTGATAACCCGATATTTTTATAAGGTCGGGTTAAGGTCAATATTTAAGACACCAAAACCCGAATCAACCCGACACGACCAACCCGATAACCCGATAACACCCCTAATTGCAATTTAGTTCATGCAAAATACCCGCGGACGACCAAGTTTTTTTTAAATTGTTTATTTTTGTGCCCTTAATTAAATGATTATTTTTATGTAATTAATTATATTCTTTATTTTAATATTTATATTATTGATTCTAAAAAAATTGATTAGTGTAATATTATATAATAATTAATTGTCAAAAGCAAAAAAATAATTAATTATGATATAAATGTAATAAATGACAATAATTAGTTGTAATATTTATTATGATATAAATGCAATAAATGATAATGATCGGCTTATGATGGAGTCTCCTTTCTAAATTGATGGGGTCCAAACCCACCAACCCTAATACAAATGTGTTATACATGGGACAGATGATCAAGAATTGAAGTATGAGTATGAATGAACTCAATAAATTGGGTCTGAAACCACAAGTTTCCTTGTATTATTGTATAAAGGCTAATCACTATATATATGTGCATTGATGTGGATCTCATAAAGTGGAGTTCGTATAGATTTAATTAGTCAACCGGTCGTACCTACACACCCCTAATTACTTTGTTGGATCTATGATCTTTGATCTTTCCATCACCACCAAAACAATGTAAGGCTAATAAATAAATGCAAAATATATAAAGTCTTATATATCAAATACCATTGTTGCACCTAGCTAGCTTCTAATAAGACCAAACGTAGTGGTGAACATTTCATCACACGTCGGTCACCATTGTGGACCGCTTCTCTCCTATAGAGACAAATAGGACGCGTCCCTAAAAAAAAAAAACAAATTGTTTCGTCTTTTGACCGATTATAAGAAATAAATGTGTTTGTGAATTTTGATTTTTTACAATTTATTTGTAGTTTGTATTTTTGTTGTGCCTAAGCGGTCGTTTAACACGAGCATTTGGCCATTGTAGTCTGGACCTACCTGAGTATACGCTGAAAGTGTATGGGCTGTTGGTCATGTTTGTGTCTACCATTAGGGCTAACCTCTTTATCCATGATTTGCTTTGGTTGCTGCATATCGTATCAATCTAGCTAGACGGTGCATAAATAATTAAAAAATATAACACATTCATGGACAAAAAACGCTGCCGTTTTGTCTTTGGAGATTCTACAAGTAACCTTTTGGGCTTCTAATTTAAAGTCGGCTTAGGCCAGCCCAATTGGTTTTATTTTTAATTCGTAGGCACAAAGTATTAAACATGAGACCGAAAAAATAAATTCGGGCAAAAATAAAAAATAAAAAATAAAATTTTAACGCCCCGCAACAACGCGCGGGACATAAACTCATATAAGGAAAAAAAAACAAACTACTAAACATGGTACCAAAAAAAACTCGCACTATTAAACATGAGACCGAAAAAATAAACCAAAAATAAAAAATAAAATTTTAACGCCCCGCAACAACGCACAGGACATAAACTCATATAAGGAAAAAAAACAAACTACTAAACATGGTACCAAAAAAAACTCGCATTATTAAACATGAGAAAGAAAAAATAAACCCGCAAAAAATACAATAAAAAAATGCCTTGCAGTAACGCGCGATTGTTATTTAAAGCACATGAAATCCTATAAAATTATATTATAAAAAAAACCCCGTATAGCCAAAAAAAGAAAACTTTAAACATGAGAGCCAACACATAAGCCCATATAAGAAAAAAACAAACTATTAAACATCAGACCAAAAAAATAAACCCGCACATAATTAAAAAAAAAACTAATGCCCCGCAACAACGCACGAAAAATTAATGCCCCGCAGCAACGCGCGCGTAGTCTGCTTGTTCCTACACAATAAACAAACATCTTCGTCCTCATTTAATCCCTAAATCACTACCCTAATCATCAAGATTTCACTACACACTTCCCTCTCACTTTTCAATTTGAATATGCCAACTCACAAGCTTCCTTCTTCTACACTCATCTCACTCACAAACCTCAACATTCAAATTCAAACATTATTATTCTATTCGCTCGTGTTTCCTCCACCCCCACACAGGCTCCTTGACAACTCAAACTCACTCACTGGCTCTTCTTCCCCACGTTTGAGTTTGCCGACTCTTTCCAATACACATGTATTACACATTCTTACAATGTGTCATACTTTTGCTTCCTATACACTCAACTTTCTCACACAACATTTAAATTTGAATTTCAAATGTTCCCTCCTACACACGCAAACCTACTTTAACTTTAATTTTGGGTTTGAATTTCAAATTTGAGAGGCAAGTTATTATCCAACCATTGGGGAACACTCAATGATAAACCCTTAGTCCATTGGATCTTCTCATTAAAATTTGAGTTTGCCATCCACCAACTTATTATTAAAAGATTCACCTATGTTTTTAAATATGATGTCACATTTAGCTCTCCATGTATGTTACATAAAATACAAGCATCAATTTCAGCATTCAAATAATTTTGCTGGAAAGACATGTTATGATTATATTATACTTGAAAAATGAGACATAGACCATGATGATGGTGGTATCTTTTGTAACAAATCATTAGCTTCAGGGTCCACTGCTTTGATCTTCTCTATTACCCGATTAAACTGAACCACTGTTACTGCTGTTGCACACTTCTAAATAAGATCCTTGAAAATTCTTCCTTTGAATAACTGTTTCATGTTATCATATATGTGTCTAACTCAGAATATGTGTTCAGCATCAGGAAATAGTTGTGTAATGGTTGGTAATATCCCATGTAACAATAAACATAAGGTATGAATGTGGCATTTATAATGTAAAAAATTAATAAGCATACCATGATTATACCTTTTGTTTGTCTGAGATGAAGGTGTAGTTTGAATTAGGTTGTAAATCAAGGTCATCTCCTGGATTGGAAAGGAACCATAACCATGAACTCTTTCACTCAGCTTCAATAATAGCATGAGCAATTAGATACACCCCATTATTGCTATCCACACCAACAAAAGTTAAAATTGGACCAGTATATTGATAAAAGTTCCATCAAAACCCAGTATTTCCCATCTTTAAGCTTTTTAACTTGCTTTTAGGGGACTAATACAAACATAAATCCATTTGAAAACCCTTGAATTCAGGGTTAAATTAGTATTTGTTTCAACTTGAATCTTCATAGTTGTATCCTTATTTATTTCCTTCAACTCCATCGCATAATACCTAAGCATGACGTATTGTTCTTCATGGTCACCCAACATCTGTTTCATTGCTATTTCTTTTGCTTTAAATGCCTTTGACTTAGAGATGTTGATCTGATATTTTCTTTGTATTTGATCTTAGAGAGCTTTAGTTGGGATTTGAGAGTTTGTAAAAATGGTTTTGCCAACCTCGATAGAAAGGAATCTTGATGTTTCAACATATATATCTCTTGTTTGGATGCATTTATGTTCATCCTTCAATGTTTTGACACTCCAAGACACTTCCTCCCTAACTTTTGAGACGTGTATGAACCGCGGACATATGGGTTTGTCATGCTGCACATTTAAACATTTTTTATCCTTAAAAGGTTTTAGATGTCCTACTCCTGTCCTTTAAGTTTAAAGAATAAGGAATGTTTTGCCATTTTGTATGCTTTGAGTTGCCCTCTTCATATGCATGCTTCCCCTTACCATAACTAGTTTGTAGTATAAGCAAACTTATATACTTATAGTATTAATCCCGTGAAAATTTCTATCCAAAATACTTCTCAATCAAGAGAAATACAAGGTAAAAATCTCACTAAAGAAAACACAATTTGTATATTTTTATCCGGGAAGTATTATACTACTCGGGTCGTGTCCCAACGAAATCGTGAATTGAGAATTGGGAAAATTCGGATTCGAGTTAAGAATGATAAAGGAATTTTGAATTTTTGATTACACTACAAAATATAATAACACGAATTAAGAACAATTAACTAGCGCGAAATTTAAATGCACGAAAAATAAAAACGCGAGCTAAAACTGAAATTTAAAAACTAAAGCACGACTTTTAACAAACTTGATACCTAAAAATCACAAATTTTAAAAAAAAAATTTCTAAAATTTAATGAATTAACTAAAAATTAACTTTTTCTAAAAATTATCACTAAAATTTTATTTTTATTTTTCAAAAATTCTAGATTTAAAAAGAAAATTATCTCAAAAAGAATTTTAATTTTTCAACTATTTTTCTATTTTTTATGATTTTTCTAAGAAATAGGAATTCACTAAAATCTATTTTAATTCCTAGAAAATACAAATCAAACAAGAAAAAAAAAATGGAAAAATGCTTTTTAAACACTAAAAAGGTGCATAAATTAAATGGCACAAAAAGCCCCAAATTTTATCAACTAATTGTGATCTAATTTGATTGATTAAAACTAAACCCTAAATTTTTATTTAACTAATTTCTAAAATTATAAATCTATTTTATATTCTAGAAAGAACAGGGTAGAAACTGTAAGAAAGGAAAGAGAAGGGTAGGCGGCCAAAATATAGGAAATTTACACTTCAGTGTAAACGGGTGCCCTTCAATTATCAAGAAATAACAAAACTAACCCTACGATTCTAGCTTATTTTTGGCTTATTAAAAAGTGATTTTCAGTAAAAACTCAAAACTACAAACTTATAGACTAGCTTATTATCTACAACTTTAATAAAAGCTCTTTACACTTTAGACAACTAAATAAGCTAGAAAATAAGCAATCTCCTAACTGTTACAGAAACTAATTGTCTAATAAGCTTTTTAGATTTTGGCTTATAACTAGCTTATTACTTGATGAAATTTAAAAACAAAAGAAGCTATGTGTAGACTAAGATGTGTACTAAAGGATTCTATAGAAAAATAAGCAAAGTTTTCACAAAGATTACAAGAAAAATGATCTGAAAGAGTGCAAGTTTTTGATTTAAGCTGAAATAAGCTTTTGCTAAAAAGCTAAACAGCTTATTTCTTGACTTATAAAGCTGAAACTTAGAAGTTAAGCTATAATAAGGTTGATAAGCAAACCTAGATAAAAGGAATTTTATAAAAACCACTGAATCTTAGAAATCAAAAGAAAAATAAGCTAAAACTCAATCTGCTACTATGTAATGTTGCTGATACACTTGGCTACTTTTAAAGTGCAGGCTAAGTTTCAAGTTTAAAAACTCATGAACAAGATACTAAATGCATTTATACCTGAATTAACTAAGTGAGAATTCTAAATGCTCATAACTTCCTAAAATCTAAAGTTGCTAAACTGAAAAATTGCCCTGGTGCTAATAATGAGTTTTTAAACTCTAAACTCTTGAGTTCAACTCACTAACTTCTAAATCCTATGTAAAACCTTATAATATGACTAAACTCAACTATTTAAAAAAAATAGACAGAATGCTTTTGACTTTAAGAGTCAAACAAGCCTATATCCAAACACTCCTTAATGAAAAACTGTCAAAGCTAAGTTCACTTAAAACCTATTTGAAAGCTAAATCAGCTTAAACTTTTTATCTACACACTCTAATTTTAACCTACTTGAGCTGTTTAAACTATAAAACCTACAGCTTATGTGTGAAATTAAGCTAGTTTCTCTACTAGCTTATACTATTACTATGACAGAATTGAAGGATAAAGTGATTTTGCACAAAATTCATTTAATGAAAACTCTAAACAGCTTAATAACAAACCTAAACAAATGTAATTGAAGAGAATTAACAAAATTTTGAATAGAAATAAGCAAATGTAAAAGCTCAAATTAAGCTAAAATGAAACTTAGGAAATGTAACCTGAGAATTTTTGGAGTCTCAGCACTTAAGCCACTCTTGAAGAGTGAGTGGCTTAGAAAACAAACACCTAAGTGGCACCTTGCCTCTAAACCTTGATTATTAAAGCTCAATAAGCTATTAAGTGCTTATTCCTCCATATAACTTCCAAAACTTGATCAAATGAACTCAAGTGGTCATGATTGATGTAAAATGATAAGAATGAGTAGATGAATGATTAAAAACAGAATTTTAACTAAATTTGAGCTTGTGAACAGTAATAAGCTCAAATGAGCTTATTAAGAGCTTATTGAGTAAATTCGACTTAAAATTGAAATCAAAGTACAAGTAAACTTTGAAAATGAATGTTATTACTAAACTGAGTGAAGTACAAGCTGAAAGAACAAGAGTACAAGTGCTGAAAACGTATTGCTAAAAATTTGAAAGAAAATGCTTAATAATGAAAATACAAAACTGAAAATTAAAAACTAACTACTAACTACTTCATTTCTTCTGTCTTCCTCTTCTTTTATAACTGAGGCTTGTGTTTGTTGTGTGAGAGGGAGAGAGCAAACAAATCCTGGCCTTCGATCTTCAAAAATCAATTATCACAGCCGTTTGATCACTCTTGAAAAGAGTGGGATTGCCAAATAGGATTAGGCTTTTAGTGGAGGAGGGGGGAAAGTTTTACCCACGGGGCGGTTTGGGTTGCAGGGTAAAAGAGGTGAAGTTACCCCGTGAATTGTTTTTTTTTTGGGGAAAAATAAGGGCGGGAAAAGAAGTTGTAAAAGAGAGTGACAGGGTATGGGTTTGAGAACTTGGCAAAAATGGTCCTTGAAGGTGTATATTTCTCTTTCAGTCATGGTACTTGTGGTTATAAGAGTTTTGGGGACTTGGCAAAACAAGTCCCCAAGGGTTATTATACCACTTGCACCAAACGTCCTTATGTGTTACAAGTATGGGGACTTGGCAGCTTTGGCCCTTGTGGTGTGACTTTCCAATAATGGCAATTTGGACCCTTCTTTTCTTTTTCTTCTTTTTTTTTCTCTTATAAATATTAGTTTAGGGTTTGGCAAGTTTAACCCTTAAACTTATATTTCTTCACATGTGGACT
>BQNB010070930.1:0-32946 GCA_026074375.1 Tanacetum coccineum
AAGTTCACCGGAAGTTATTATGATAATACCTCAATTGAGAATATTATATTTTGGTATTTTTACCAATTTGTGAATTTTATTTCTTTTTTATGGACAATGTTTTTATATTTTTGGTTTTTTTTATTTTTTTATTTTTTATATGATAATTATACTAATAAAAGAAACTGAAAAATATTTTTGTACTTTTATGTTTTTATAAAAAATAAATATTCACAACATTAAACACAATTTGTCAAACGTAACGATATTCTGTTTCACAGCCTCCCCGGCAGCGGCGCCAAAATTTGACTCGCTTCAACTCACCCCTATTTATATATCTATAAATACAAACAAATACAAATACACAACGAGGGTCAGAATCCGCGAGACCAAAGAAAACCGGAAGCAGTATAGAGTGTTCCCGGGTCGTTATGTCCCAACGAGGCTAGAGATGGAAAATCGAAAGACGATTGATGAGTTGTGTTTGAATATGACAAGGAATGATTGGGCACTAATACTGATAAGCAAATGCACATAAAAATGAGCAAAGAAAATAAGCTGGAATAAGAATAAAGCTAGGAATGGCAAGAACACTTAAATTTTTTACACTAAGACACAAATAAGCTGGAATAAGCATAAAACAAAGCAAATAAGCTAGACTAACTCTAAATAAGCAAATTCAAAAAAGCAGTTAAGCTAAATTGAGCAAGAAAAACTCAACAGTACTAACAACAGTACTAACAGTATTAACTATCAGTACTATTGAAGTTAGTACTGCTAGCTTTGAGTTAGTACTGTTAGCTTAAGGTTAGTACTGCTAGTCTTAACAAGACACAGTTAAAACTAAGAATAAGGAGAATAAGCCTAAAAACATATATTTACCTTAACCCTAATAAGCAATCTAGTAATAAGAATAAATCATCTAGAATAAACCAAAATGGCAAATAGATAAGGAAGCTACATAACTGGTACACTTAGTGAAACATTTTAAAAGATAAATAAGCTTAAATAAGCAAACAGTAAGGAGAAAATGTTTTAACTCTACTCTAAAAAAGTCTAAGGAAATCTTAGAATAAGCAGAAATTAATAGCTAGTTATGCTAAAATGAACCACCAGTACTAACAGTTTTAACTACCAGTACTAACTTAGAGTTAGTACTGCTAGCTTGAGTTAGTACTGCTAGTGAAAAATCCCAAAAGAGAACTAGCAGTACTAACTTGGAGTTAGTACTGCTGGTTGAAAATACCCCTTAAACTTTTCAAAAATCATTTTTCTTTTAAGCTAATTAAAAAATCGATTATTAAAAATCAAATTTTAAAACCTTTATTTAAGAAATTTTCAATTTCCATATAAGCACTATTAAATAAGTTGAATTAGTCTAACAGTTTTAACTTATAAAAAAAAAAAACCTAACAGTGTTAACTAAAAAGGAGGCAAAAAAATATTTTAAATACTAACAAAAATAAGCAAAACTAGACTAAACATATGATCTCAATGCATTAATAAGCCGTTTGTTTGTAACGAGTAAACAGAGAAGAGGAAACTTACAACACCCTTGCTCAAAACACGGTTATAACAATTATTCTACAAGCTCTAGCTTTGCATAATACAAGCTAGTGGTGTCATAAGCCTATCCAGAATGGCTTATCGATAATAAGTAAGCTTTGGTGTATTTGAGAGTGATTTTAGTGATTTTCTTTTATCTAACTTAACTTTTTAGGTTCACTTAGTTAATGCGGGTTGAAGTTTGTAAACATAAGGGGGAGGGGGTGGGGGGGTGTGGCGTGGCGATGGAGCGGAGGAAGGAGGGGGTTGTATTGAGAGCTTTTTGAAACAAAATAAACACAATAAGAAACTTTAACATTGGAATTGTAAATTGATTTTAAAACTCAAACTTGCCCATTAAACTTGAAAGTGTTACAAAGAAGAGATTGAAAAGTGGAAGCTGTAATTAACTTAAACAAACTGAAAATAAGTTAGAAAATTCTAAGATTAAACTAGTTTCTAAGATTCCTCCAAAGGCTTTCGAAAGATCTTTATTTATAGCCGAGTTTCATCTCTTGACTTGTAGCGTGTGCTTCTTTTGTGAGAGCAAAAAAACCTAATGTGCTTTTTAGTGTGAGGTGATTCTATAAAGCATATCCCAGCCTTTAATTTCTTTTGTGCTCTTTGGAGTCAATCTTCAGCCATTGAGATACTTGGGGAAAAGGTGAGGGATTGCCAACATGGCATCTTTATAAGTGGGGGAAATAGTAGGGTGGTGAATGATTTTGGCTAGGGTGTCGAGTGGTTTTGCAGGGAAAGGTATGGGACGACATCCAAGTTGTATCTGGGTTTTTGTTGGGCGGGAAAGATGGCTTTTTGGGTAAGTTGGCAGCTTGGCCCCCTTAAGTTATATAACTTGAATGCAATCTTTGCCCGACTTGCAATTTTGACCCTTCCCTTTTATTTCTTGTAATATAACTTGAGGTTTGGCAGTTTTAGTCCCTCAAGTTGTATTTTCTTCACTTGGATGACTTTTGACTTTGTCCTTTTCATTCCGTGCTCGGTTTTGTTTGCTTTTGGCTTTCTTTTTGTTCCTTTTCTTGAATATCCGTTTCCTGCACAATACAAATGCAAAACATACAAATACGATGTATTTTTGGTACGTTTTTAGTCTTTTAAGTCCGTTTTTAATGGAAAATGGTATGTGTAATTAAGCACATACCATGTACCACTGCTAAATCCATATGGACTGACCTTATCTTAGCTCGTGAGGGACCATCTAATACAAAAGATACAAAGATTGCAGCCTTAAGACTCAAATTCAATGCTTTTAAAGCACTTGAAGGAGAAAAGGTGAATGGTACATTCACTAGGCTGAAATGCTTGTTAAATAACCTTGAAAACAATAGTGTCTCTATTTCTCAAGCTGAGGTAAATGCCACGTTTGTTAACAGCTTGCCAAGAAAATGGTTGAGTATGAATCAAACTCAGAAGGCCAATAACTCTATCAAAAATGATAGTCTGGCTACTATGTATGGCAAATACAACTATGAAGAAGGCCTAATAGATCAGATCTATGAATCAAAATCAACCAGATTCTTTATTCAAGCCTCCAGCTCAAAAGCCTTGATTTCTAACACCTATTTGCAGGACAATGACTCAGATGTTGAAGAAGACACTAGGAGCAGCAGCGAATTTCTAGCTGACTTGAACGCTGAATTTCATGAAAGAGTGTTGCTTGCCAATCAGAAGAGGTACTACAAAAGGTCTGGAAGAATTGGATCAGCCAAGAAGCCTATCGACAAAACCAAAGAAACCTGTTTTGCTTGTGGTAAACTATGTCATTTTCAAAAAGATTGTCCATCAACCAAAACTTTCACACCTTCCTATCCTTCTTCAAACAAAACATATAGCAAACCCAAGTTTTAATCCAACTCAACACCTCAACACAATCAGAGTGTTGACACCCATCAAAAGGATTACAAAGTAAAATACAAAGGACTTAAAGCTGAAATAGACGTCCTCACCAAAAAGATTAATGCCATGTCTAAGGGTAAAAGTAAAAAGGGGTTGGTTGCTGAGTCATTTGAATGGGATGAGGAATCAGTGTCCTATGAGGATGAAAGGGTTACCAAGGTCAAGACATTTATGGCTATCATTGAAGATGAGCCATCTGTTGGAAAAGCTGATGCTAGATCAGGTCAGTGGGTTAAAATCACCCTAAAGAAGGTACAAAGACTTCTTTCAATGACAGATGGTGATGAAAGGAAACATGTCCTAGATTATACCCATGTTGATCTCTAATATGTGGAGGATCAGAGGAAAAATTTTCTAAGTAAATTCAACTCTCTTAATTAAGAGTTGTCCTTATACAAGTCTGAACATCTGACCTTAAAAACACCAATGCCATAAATTGCTCTCTCCAAAATAAGATTGCCAGATTAAATCTAGAAAATGAATCTCAGAGAGATGAGATCTTTGACTTAAAGAAAGTCATTGAGAAATGGACATCCAGCAAAGTCACCCTTGACCGATTACTCACTGAACAAGTCCCTGGGAACATTGTTCGTGCCTTGGGTGGAAGAGGCAAGAGGAAACAACAAATCTCGTCAAAGGAAGTTCTGTTCACCAAGGCTGACGAGTGTCCAACTGAGACTGACCCTGAGATTACCTTTGACTCTGAGTCTGAGTGTGATATTCAGGAATCTCTGCCTCCTCTTCCCAAGCTGTTAGAGGCTGAGCCCACTAGTACATCAACTAATGTATTAACTCCGACCGACTTGACTCAGACCTCAGTTGTCTCTGAAGAGATTAAAAAGGTCCCCGAAAAATGGTCAGACATTAAAGCTCCTAAGAAAATGACTTAGACTGCCCCCGACTCTAATCTAGAGAAGAAAGCTGACTCATCCACTAAGCAATTGCTTCCACTCTGATGAAAGAGGTAAAAGGTCTTAAAGAACAAATCAATATTCGTTCAGATACCTCTCCATCTATATCTCAATCAAGATGTTCTAAATCTGCCAAAGGCAAACAAAAGACCTGGTTTGGACCTTGTAAACACTGTGGGTTTATAAATTACCTCTCAGCGGACTGTTATATGAAACCCAAGTGGTCTACATGTGGATCCACTGACCATTTGACCAAGGAACATCCTGAACAAGCTGTTGTTAAGAAAACCCTGTCTAAGATGAAAGTTCGGTCATCTTAGGGTTCATCTTTAAGGAAGGCTCCTATGATTCTTAAGCCTTTTAGAGATTGCAAATATTACGATTTTAATGACCATCACTCTGATGAGTGTGAGTACTGCCCTGGGTGTGACATCTGCGATAGCATTGCTCATGAAACCACTAATTGTACCAAGAAGACTTCTTCCATCAAAAGGAAGCCAAGGATTGCTAGTCAGTGATCCATTGAACCCATTTAAAAGTGGGTTCATAAAAGAAACTAATTTGTTTCAAAATGTCTATGCAAGATTACTTAAAGAGATTTGTATGGTATCTAGATAGTGGTTATTCTAGACACATGACAGGGGTTAAACAATATCTCCACAGATATTCAAAGGAGTTAGGTACTAAAGTGGTATTTGGAGATAACTCTTTAGGTGAAATAGAGGGGTATGGCTCAGTGAAGTACAATGGAATCACTTTCATCATGGTTGCATATGTGAATGGTCTGAAACACAACTTGATCAACATAGTCCAGTTATGTGATGCCAATTTCAAAGTTCTTTTTACAAAGACTCAGGGAACCATATTCAACCAAAACAATGAAGTTGTGCTTATTTCTCCCATAAGAAGAGATGTCTATGTTATTGACATGTCATCCTACAATGAAGAAAGCAATGCATGTTTCTTTGCCAAAGCATCTAGCAGTGTTAACTGGCTCTAGCATAAGAGATTATCTCACCCCAACTTCAAAAACATCAACAAACTTGCAAGGCAAAACCTTGTAGCTGGCCTTCCATCTCTTACTTTCTCAAATGATAAAACTTGTTCAGCCTGTGAGAAAGGGAAGCACCACGGAGCATCATTAAAAACCAAGAGATTCTTTTCCATCACCAAGTGCTTACATCTCTTTCACATAGATTTGTTTAGACCTGTTAAACCTCAAACCATCATCCACAACAAATATACCCTGGTTATAGTAGATGAGTACTCAAGGTACACTGGGTATTTTACCTCAAGAAAAAGAGTGATGCAACTGATTACAACATGTCTTTTATCAAAAAGATGGAAAATCTTAATGAAGTAAGGGTAAAAGAGTTGAGAAGTGATAATGAAACTGAGTTCAGAAATCACAAGTTAAAAGAATTCTATGATGAAAAAGAAATTTCTCAAAACTTCTCATCTCCTTGTACCCATGAACAAAATGATGTAGCTGAAAAAAGAAAATAGAATCATGATTGAAGCAGCCAAGACTATGTTAAATAGTGCAAATCTCCCTAAACAATTTTGGGGAGAGGCTGTAAACACTGCTTGTTACACCCAGAACAGATCCATCATTGTCAAGAGACATAGGAAGACAACTTATGATGTATTCAGAGGAAGATCTCCTGATACCAGCTACTTCTATGTATTTGGTTATCCTTTGCACATTCACAATCACAGAGACCACTTGAAATTTTTTAATGTAAAAGCTGATGATGGATTCTTTCTTGGCTATTCTCCAATGGCCAAGGCTTTCAGGGTTTTCAACATCAGAAGGTAAGAAATGGAAGAAACCTATCATGTTACATTTAATGATGATGATGAAGCAATTTCCAAATCCAGCACTGAGGGTGATGAATATAACTTCAATGAAAACAGATCCTTCCTTAATGATGAATTCATTATACCAAGGAACAAAGTATCTTAATGCTCTGGCAATGATAATTACTTTCCTTATGTTCCAACACAACATTCTATCCCTGATCACATCACATCATTTGATCCCTCAGATACACATATCCTTCAGGACTTTAACTCTCTTGATGAATAACCTAAATTCACAACAACTGATGATTATCCTGTTCTCACTGAACATGATGACTCTGAATCAAGTGAAGACCTTGGAATTACTGAGGATTAAGTCTTTACCATTATTCATCCTATCAGTAATGATGAACCCTCACCAACAATCATTCCCCCATCAGCTGAAGTATTCATCAATCCACCTGTTCCTCAAGATAGATGGTCTAGAGAAAAGCACATAGAACTGGTTAACATTCTTGGTGAACTACAAGATTTGGTCACTACTAGAAGCAGAATCATAGACTCTGAAGCTGCATCAACACATAAATGTCTATATGGTAACTTTATCTCTAAGCTTGAACCAAAGAAGCTAATTAAAGCTCTAGAAGAAAAAGGATGGATTATTGCAATGTAAGAAGAGCTGAATCAATTTGAAAGAAACAAGTTCTGGAATCTGGTTCCTATACCTCATGGCAAAATCATTATTGGAACCAAATAGATCTGGAAGAATAAGATGGATGAAAATGGGGTTGTTGTCAAGAACAAAGCAAGGCCGATTGCTTAGGGGTACAATCAGTAGGAAGGGATTTATTATAATGAAACTTTTGCACCTGTTGCAAGACTTGAAGCCATCATGATATTTCTTGCCTATGCAGCCTACATGGGTTTTGTGGTATTTCAAATGGATGTAAAAAGTGCTTTCCTGAATGAAAAGATCTAAAAAGAAGTGTATGTGTTGGGAATTCACTTTTACGTGACGACATTACAGAATTACCATAGTTTATCATAGCCACATACGCGAGGACTAGAATAGGCAACTATGTATAGTTTAGAGGTGTATGGGCTATAAATACCCCTCTATGGCTTCCATAGAGGGGTTGAGTCTTTTGTAACATTCATTCATTTTCCATCTATTCATACATCCATTTTCCATCTCTCTACTTTCTCTCACTAAAATGGCTATCATGTGGTTTGACTCACCAAGACCACCGGATCATAGTTTACGTAGACCTTCAATTGGTATCAAGAGCCATGGCAACATACTCTTGGGTCGGAGTGTTTTGTTGTGGTGGCTTATTTTTGAGCTTATTTATGTTCGGCTTATTTTCTTCCTTTTCATTTATTTTGGTATCAATCGCCACGGGGTGGGTTAGGATTGATACTTCTGGGTGATCTTACAACCATTTGGGAGACGTCTGCAACAAGTGATGATGATTTCTGGAAGAATCAAATAAGATTGGGAAATGTAAAGTATGAGACCTTAATGAATCACGGGGAGTACATACATTAGAGTTAGAGGATGGTACAATGCTTCATATGCTGACAGAAAGAAGATATCCTCTATCAAGAGAGCTGATGATCAGGATGCTAGATCATGGTATGGAAGTTGAAGATGAGAGTGAAATAGCTATCACATTGATACATCTGTTTATTTTATGGACAACTGAAGATGGTGATGATTCTTAAACAACTGGTATGATTTATCAAAATTTTCTTTGAAAGTAACATATCTTGTTTTGATAAAAAGACTTAACTGTGAACAAGCAGTACCTTATTCAAAGTACTGCTATTTAAAAACAACCATTTTTTACTGTTGTTGAAAGTACTGCTAGTTAAAAAGTTGTTTTTGAAATAATTTGAAGTTTTGAGTGTGCAACAAGGTTTAAGGCAAAAATGTTTGAAGATAAAACTGTTTTAAGGGATTGAGTGTTGGTTAACCACCACACAGCAAATGGTAATCAATTCACCATATCTAACAGATATAAGAATTGACTAGTCCAAATCAAACAGTTTTGGTAAAGACATCTCAAATCTGTTGATGGTTGACAATTTACCAAAAATTGTATGGTGCTCAATACACCATGGTATTGCACTGAAGTATTGGCTACTCCAGAGCAAACGGCTTTTGGTAAAGAGAACTCAAATCCGTTGATAGCTTTAATAGTTTGCTCAAAACTATATGGTTCTCAACTCACCACTACAATGTTTAAATACGAGAGTTGACTAGCCCTGAGCAAACGGCTACAGGTAAAGACTTATCAAATCCGTTCATGGTTGTAATGACTTACCAAAAGTCATATAGTATTCAACACACTATGATTCATGTTCTGAGTGTTGAAGTGGTTTTCAGTTCACCATGGATTATTACCTTTTCTAGGTACCAAAGAACTGACTAGCCCAAGAGTGAATGGCTACTTGGTAAAGGCTCATAAAAACCATTTATGTTGCTGAGAAGACCTGCAGCTGATTAAAGAACAATCTGTTTGATGCAAAGACAAAGAATTTTTGAAGGAGTGTTTATGTTCACTACCAAGTCAAAAGATGACTCTCTAGGATACCAAAGGCCCAATTTGGGTTTGCCTTTGAGATACCTAAAGATCCTCTTTACAGCATGGAGATGTGAAGTTTTGGGAGTAACTTGGAACCTGCTACAAGTACATACAACAAACATAATATCTGGTCTAGAAGAAGTTAGATACATTAAAGACCCAATCATGGACCTATAAAGATGTACATCCACATCTGCCGCTTCCTCATCCTTAACCAGTGGCTTATGAGTTTCAATTGGAGTATTGGCAGTCTTCACACTAGCAAAATCAAACTTCTTCAGGATCTCTGTAACATACTTATCCTGACTTATGAAAATGCCATCTTCTTTCTGTTTGACTTGTAATCCAAGAAAGAAGGTGAGCTCTCTCATAAAACTCATCTGAAATATACTCTTCATCAAAGCCTCAAATTTATCACACCAAGACCTCTTTGTAGAACCAAAAATAATATCATCCACATAAACTTGTACTAACATGATATCATTCTTGTCCTTCTTGATAAAAAGAGTCTTGTCAATGGTTCCTCTTCTGTATCCACTCTTCAACAAGAAAGTAGATAAAGTAGCATACCAGGCTCTGGGAGCTTGGTGTAAACCATACAAAGCTTTCACAACCTTGTAGACCTTCTTAGGGAACTTAGGATCTACAAAACCTGGAGGTTGAGACACATACACCTCCTCATCAATTGTGCCATACAAGAAGGCACTCTTCACATCCATCTGATAAACTATGAATCCCATATAAGAAGCAAAGGCCAAAAAGATCCTAATGGCTTCAATCCTAGCCACAGGAGCAAAAACCTCATCATAGTCTATCCCTTCCTCTTGTCTATATCCCTGGGCAACCAACCTTGCCTTATTTCTAACCACAACACCTCTTTCATCCTTCTTATTTAGAGCCTTGCGAAGGAGAAAGATTCAACCCTTGAGCTGTGAGCCTTTCTTGATTCTTGAAACTTGACATGGAGCATCTTTCTTGAATTTTTTAAAGTTAGCATGCCGGGAAGACACAAATGTCCAACCGTAAGAATATCAGCGCTTTAAATATGGCTTTTTTGGGTGCATTTCATCAGACAAATGGGGAAAGTGATACCTTTGGAGAACTATTTGTATGCAGTATTGACTTCCAATGAAAGCGGTGTGAAGAAGAACTATTCAAGCGTGAGAAGATACGTTGCTGATCCAGATAATGCTTACCCCAAATGATCAATCACTAAGCTTATTCTTAAAGGGGCAGTAACATTTGATGTGGTATCTTACCATTTTTTTGTTTCCGCTGTGCACTTAATTATTCTAAGCTTGTTAGTAAGCTTTGAAACTGCTCAAGAGAGGATTGCTAGTTTGGGAGGAAGCTTTGAAAGCTTCTAAATAATGAATATGTGGCATGAATTAGGGGGAAGCTGATTCATTGCTAGTTGGGGGAAGCTTTGAAAGCTTCTAAATCAAGATATGTGGCACGAATAGGGGAAAAAGCTAATTCAGAAGCTTCTCCTCAACCAAAAGTGTATGGGTTACTTAGTTCGTGCCTATTACAGTATTTCTCCTACAAAGTACTACAAAGATGATTCATGTTGGAGTGCAGACCTAAAGTCAAACACCACAGAAGACGTCATCAGCATATGAAGCTTCATAGAAGTTCTTGTTCTTAATCATTATGTACTTGTTAGGAAATTATTGTAAGTAATTCTGTATATCGTCCCATGGGGGAAGATTGTTGGGAATTCACTTTTACGTGACGACATTACAGAATTACCATAGTTTATCATAAGCCACATATACCGAGGACTAGAATAGGGCAACTATGTTAGTTTTAGAGGCGTATGGGCTATATATAAACCCTCTATGCCTTCCATAGAGGGGTTGAGTCATTTGGCATTGTTGAGTCATTTGTATCCTTCATCCATTTTCCATCAAATATCACAAGTTCATCTTCTATCTCACTACTCTCTCTCACTAAAATGGCTATCATGTGGTTTGACTCACCAAGACCATCGGATCATAGTTTTCGTGAATCCTTCACAAGGTGAGTTCATAGCCCCACGTTTTACATGATTTTGTTTTACAAGTTTTTCGGGTGAGAAACATTCATTGTTTTACAATTGGACACAAGTGATGACTTTTACTTATGATACTGTTTTACGTAATAGAGATAGCCCAATTGAGCCCATTATCATGAACTATCAATTATTGGATTGTGAGCGCAAATGTTATGAATATATCTATTGGGATTGACATCCCCGTTACATGGAGAGGGTGTTGGTGAAATCATTTGACACACACTTCTAAGTGTGTTTTTCCTTAGTTTCTCTCCATCCATCTCTCTCTCTCTAAAGATGACTACTTCCATCTTTGAGCTACCTAGACCACCGGATCTGAATTTCTTTTATTCTAACAATTGGTATCAGAGCCATGGTTACACTCTTGGGTCGGTTTTACTTTGTTTATCTGGTAGGATACTAACTAACTGGAGGAATCATCATACAATTGTGTGTCACTTTTATCATCATAGAAACTGTTTCTGACATCTCTTCCCCCACGTAGTTGGAATAATACACCAAAAGCCACGAGTTGCAACACCGATTTTCTTTGCGGTTATGACTTTTGTCTTCCCGGAATGACCTTAAACAAGGATAAGGTATGAAGTTCGTCACATGTACCCGTTGAGCATTCAGATGTATGTCTCCTTCCCCCTTGATGGTTTTGATACCTCAGAACCAGCAACACATTGTAAGCACATATACTTGAAATCTTGTGAGAAGAATAAAATTAACCCAAATGAATCATGTGAGAATCAACTGTTGATCAAATCTCTACTCGTTAACTCTCTCTGAGATTCATTACCACCCTTTATGTCGGCTATTTAAAGTGACCACTGATGGAGAAAACCCGATATACCAAACTTGAAATTGAAGTAGAATTTCCCGTTCTTGTGACTTAAGCTTGCACTAATGTTAGAAGAACGGTGTAGAGAATTTGTGCTCCAAGCAAATCTCTAAGTACTCAATACCCCTCCCAAAGTATGAGACATTCATCACCTCTTGCGATTATCCACATCGTCTTCTGCGTGTGACACTGAGTACTACAACGTAACTCCTTTAAGTGATAGTTATCCAGGTCTTCAACCATCCACCCCGACTTCTGGAAACTAGATAAACCAAGTCTTCAACTTAAATCTTAAGTACGAGCAAGTTATCATTGAAAGTCATGCATCCAACCAACCCCGACTTCAAGATAAAATAAGTACACGCCTTCGTGAAATCCAACTTTAATCACAAATAAGTGATACCCAATCAACTCCGTAGTCACTTAGAAAATTTAATACTAAGTCTAGCAATTAAATTTTTAAGCTCCACAAATTGATCTCGGTCTCGTCACAAATCTTTTCACTTTGTCATTTAGTGAATCTTATTCGGATCGTTTTTAGTGTTATGTCTCGTGTTTGTTGTGTTGTTGAAATCAATTAACATTCACGAGATTTTACAATTCTATGATTTAAACCGATAAATGAATTAACGGGATTTTACAAAATCAATAGAAAACCGTGAGTGATTTGATTCGGAATCAGCGACGAAAAATTCCAAAAAAACTGAAAAATGTCAATAAATCATAGAAAACGATGTTTTTGGCCTTCGAAAAATCCTTAACCAGCTAAAGGGTGGTTACAGCGTGATCCGTCTCGTTTTTCTCTTCGATTTGAGAGGTCACGGGCCTAAAACGGACTTACGGATCAAAAGTTATGGCTGTTTTACTGGAACCCTTTTCGTCACGCAAGTTTTCTAAAATTTTCGTTCGGTCCAAAAAGAAAATTTGCTCGTTCGATTCCACTCGTTCGATTCTTCTCGTTCGAGTCCGCTTGTTCGAGCCACCCTAGTTCGATCCTCCCTAGTTCGATCCTCCCTAGTTCGATTCTCCCTAGTTCGATTCTCCCTAGTTCGATCCTCCCTAGTTCGATCCTCCCTAGTTCGATTCTCCCTAGTTCGATTCTCCCTAGTTCGATCCTCCCCTAGTTCGATCCTCCCTAGTTCGATCCTCCCTAGTTCGATCCTCCCTAGTTCGATTCTCCCTAGTTCGATCCTCCCTAGTTCGATCCTCCCTAGTTCGATCCTCCCTAGTTCGAATTTCCCTAGTATGATTCTTAGTTCGGATCCATCTAGTTCGATCCTTCCTAGTTCGATCCTCCCTAGTTCGATCCACACAAGAGAACACTCGTACGCTCTTTGAAGCTTTAGCTTTATGAACTTATTAAAGACAATTTAGTCCTCAATTTGTTTACTTTCGATCATCACAAGAATTTACCTTAATCTTCATCCTATCTCAATACAACTATTCATCACCCTAAATCCACAATTATCATCATCTTCCCCCAAATTTCTTCAACCTCTAATAACCCCTATCTTCTTCATATCCCAAATACCCCTCTCCTCTATAAAATATATTCATCCATTTCTTTCATCCACTTTCATCATCCACTTTCACTTAATCCACTTTCTCCACCCACTTTCTCATCCAACTTTCTCCATCCACTTTTTTCATCCACTTTCTCCACCTCCACTTTCTCCTTCCAATTTCTTCATCCCACTTTCTTCATCCACTTTTCATCCACTTTCTCATCAGGCTGTTGAGTGAAAGTGTGTCACACTCCACAAAATCAAGCAGCGTGATATAAACACAACCACTTTCTTCCCTCATATAACAGATTCCCTACACATTACCTCACTCACTTTCTCAACTCACACTTCTACATAAAAACTAAAACACACCTTAAATCCAATTTCACCATACTTAACAACGCACACACTCGCGCGCACGCGCACACAAAAACTACAACGTGTATTATCCCCTCTTCTACCACTGAGAACATTACTTTAAAGCCTTCATCCACTCCCTCTATTCCAAACAAACGCACCATAAACACCTCTCCACAACCCCCAAAAATTCTCCCCATACTCTTTTCCTACTTCCCTCCTAGGGGAGACAAATCTTCAATCTCTCCATCTCGCCCTATCCTCCCTCATACTAACTGAGTATTTCTCCATCCTACACCTCAATCTAAAATAATAAAAAAAATTCTATTACATAACCTTCCTACCCCCCCCCACAAAATTCTTATCCCCAAACACACCTCCTCGCACATAACACATATTAAAAAATATCTCTTCACCTCTTAACACCCCAAACTATTAACACATTCAAAAACCCTCCTTCCCAACTCCACATCAATTTCTAATATTACAATCCAAAAATATACATTAAAAATTTCAAAAAACCTCCATCCCCGCTCCCAGATTGCGTTAGTGATTTAGATTATTACTAGATCTTTTACATCCCCCACCCACTCATGGGTTTCTCCCGACTATTGATTTTGTAAATTGCCATATCGATAAATATCAATTACTCTGTATAGAATGTTTTTCCATCGTATGTGGAAATTGTAAAATCTCGTCGCAAGGTTAATTGATTTCAACACAAACCACCACAAACACCGAGACATAAAACACTCAAAAAAACGTGCCGAATTGATACACCTAAAATGACAAAGTGAAACAGACTTTGTGTCCCGTGACCCAAGAGAATCAATTTGGATGAAACGCCTCCCCCCCATCGTCACTTGAACTCTTAAAGGCTCACGTTTTGGAATTATATTTGTTCAGTGAAGAGATGAGATAGAGAAGAGAGGAGAGCAGTATGGTATCACTTATTGAGATTGAGTGCATTTTTTGAAGGCTGTGGTTTTTATTTTATCTTGAAGTCTGGGAGTTGGTTGGATGCATGTTTCAATGGATAAACTTGCTCGAGCTTAATTTAAAGTGAAGACGTCTTGGTTTATCTAGTTTCCAGCAGTTAAGGGGTGGATGGTTGAAGACCTGGTTAACTATCACTTAAAGGAGTTACATTGTAGTACTCAGTGTCACACGCTTAGTCGTTGTGGATAAATCGCAAGAGGGGGTGATGAACGTCTCATACTTTGGGCCAAGGGGTATTTGAGTACTTAGGATTTTACTTGGAGCACAATTTCTTACACCGTTCTTCCATCATTAGCGCAAAGCTTAGTCACAAGAACGAAATTCTACTTCGGTTTCAAGTTTGGTATATTTCTGGGTACTTCATCATGTGGGTACTTCAAAAAAGCCACAAGGTACGGTTGGTTAAATGATAGCCAGAGAGAGGTGATGAGTAGAGATTTGATCAGCAATTGATTCTCACGGGTTAGATCTGAGCTAATTTATTCCTCACACAAGTACTCAAGTAAATGCGCGTCCAAGGTGTTGCTGATTCCGACGTGTCGAAACCAGCAAGGGGGAAGGAGAAGATTCACCCTTGAGCCTTTGCGAAGGAGAAGATTCACCCTTTAGCCTGTGCCTTTCTTTTTCTTGAAAGCTTGACATGGAGCATCTTTCTTGAATTTTTTTAAGTTAGGCTATGCCGGGAAGACATATGTCATAACCGCAGAGAATATCAGCGCTTTAAATTATGGCTTTTTGGGTGCATTTCTTCAGACACATGGGGGAAGTGATATCTTGAGAACTTTTGTATGCATTATTTGACTTTCCAGGGGGAAGCGGTGTGAGAAGAATTATTTAAGCGTGAGAAGATACGTTGCTGATCCAGATAATGCTTACCCCAAACGATCAATCACTAAGCTTATTCTTAAAAAGAGCAGTAATATTTGATGTGGTATCCTACCAGTTCCGCTGTGCACTTAATTATTCTAAGCTTGTTAGTAAGCTTTGAAACTGCTCAAGAGAGGATTGCTAGTTTGGGGGGAAGCTTTTAAAGCTTCTAAATCAAGAATATGTGGCACGAATTAGGGGGAAGCTAATTCAGAAGCTTCTCCTTAACCAGAAGTGAATGGGTTACTTAGTCCGTGCCTATTACAGTATTTCTCCTACAATGTACTACAAAGATGATTCATGTTGGTGTGCAGACTTGAAGTCAAAAACACCACAGAAAGACGTCTTCAAATATGAAGCTTCATGGAAGTTCTTGTTCTTAATCATTATGTACTTGTTAGGAAATTATTGTAAGTAATTCTGTAAATCGTCCCGTGGGGGAAGATTGTTGGGAATTCACTTTTACGTGACGACATTACAGAATTACCATAGTTTATCATAGCCACATACGCGAGGACTAGAATAGGCAACTATGTATAGTTTAGAGGTGTATGGGCTATAAATACCCCTCTATGGCTTCCATAGAGGGGTTGAGTCTTTTGTAACATTCATTCATTTTCCATCTATTTCACACATCCATTATCCATCTCTCTACTCTCTCTCACTAAAATGGCTATCATGTGGTTTGACTCACCAAGACCACCGGATCTTAGTTCACGTAGACCTTCAGTATGTTCAACAACCACCTGGGTTTGAGAGTAGTGAATTTCCAAACCATGTGTGCAAGCTTGATAAAGCTCTTTATGGTCTAAAACAAGCTCCTGGAGCATGGTATGAAACACCCTCTAAATTTCTCCTTCAGCATAAGTTTGCCAAAGGTACCATTGCTAACACTCTATTTACTTATAAAACTAAGAGTATAATTGTTCAGATATATGTAGATGATATCATCTTTGGGTCAACCAGTGTTAAACTCAGTAAACAATTTGCTAAGTTAAAAGTATGAAATGAGTATGATGGGTATACTAACTTATTTTTTGGGGTTTCAAATAAAACAAGATTTCAAAGGAATCTCTATTTGTTAAGAAAAATATGTTAAAGATTTACTTAAAAAGTATGATCTAGCTTATAGTGCCTCAGTGAAATGCCATATGCTTCCCCCAAACAATTTGGGCCCTGATGAATTAAGGGTCTCTGTTAGTGAGACTTTGTTTAGAGGCATGATAGGGTCACTGATGTATCTTACAACTAGCAGACCTGATATCTAATTTTCCACATGTCTCTGTGCTACCAAGCTAACCTCAAGGAATCCTACCTTGTAGTTGTAAAAAGAATTTTTAGGTATCTGAAAGGAACTCCAAATCTAGGCCTATGGTATCCAAAAGGATCAGGCTTTGATCTGAAAGCATATTCAGACTCAGACTATGTTAGATGTAACCTAGACAGAAAGAGTACCTCAGGGGGTTGTCAAATACTTGGTGAAAACTTAGTATGTTGGAGTGCAAAGAAGCAAAGCTCAGTGGCTATGTCATCAGCTGAAGCTAAGTATGTCATTGTTGTTGGATGCTATGCTCAAGTCCTATCTATCAAAAGTTAGCTGGGTAACTATGATGTTCTCTATGACAAGGTGCCTATATTTTTTGATAATATAAGTGCCATTGCTATTTCAAACAATCCAGTGTTGCATTCTAGGACTAAACATATTAACATCAGGTATCACTTCATTAGGGACTACATTTTAAAATGTGATATTGAGCTTCATTTTGTACCCACTAAATTGCAACTAGCTGACATTTTTACAAAACCACTAGCTGAGCCTAGCTTTACTAGATTGGTAGTTGAGTTGGGTATGCTCAATATTGAAAAAGAGGTCCCTAATAAGAAAAAGATTTTAAGTGATCCTCTGACTTGAATATTAAATGTTTTTAAGGTAACTTAAATGTAACTTGTGGAAACTAGAAGGAGGGGGGAGGGGGTTGAATAGTTTACAAGTTCTTTTTACATTTTAAAAGTTTACTTTCAAAGATGTTTAGATCCGAGTTATATGTTTAACCAATTCACAATATGAACAAGCAATAATTATCTAAACTAGAACTAGATAACAACAATGATAATGTAAAGAGATAAGGAAAGAAACGACCAAACCAAGACACCAAGATTTTATAGTGGTTCGGCTACAAAGCACCTTTGCGCCCTACTTTACTCCCCGAGTATCCAACTCGAGATTTCACTATGTCAACAAGCTCCCTTTAGGCGGAGAAAACCATTTACACGTTGCTTACGTTATTTTCCGACACTAAGCTAAATGTCGAGTCCTAATCTTAGCTAGAACCAATCTACCACTTCACAAGATATACACATTCACAAGATCTACACTATCGGATTTACATAAAATCCAAATCACACAAATACACAAGATAATTACAATAGAGATTTGGAACTTAAAAGAAAAGATGAGAGATCACTAATTAACACTTTGTTTCTTGACGAATACGAGTGTTCTTCTCTTGCACTTGAATAAGAGGGAAGAGATGAGAAGAAGAGATTAGATCACTTGAAACAAGATCTAAGTATGTTAGTGATCAAGAGTTTTAGTGAGAGAAAGAAGTTTTAGAGAGAGAAAGAAGAGACTGAAAAATTTTGTGCAAAGAGGAATGATTTTCAGCAAGGGGTGGACCAGTATTTATAGACAGGGAAAATTAACGGTAACTGGTGGCGGTCCCGGCGGTCCCATATATATAAGGGGCCGCCAAGCCTACAAGGGGGCCGCCACCTAGACTCCGCTCATTTTTTTGTCTTTTTATGGGGAATGTTGTATCTGGTGTAGAAGCTTCCATTTTGGAGGAAAAATTTGAATTTCAAATTTTAAGTTTTTAATAAAACTTTTCTTTTAATTAGAAAATATTTTGTATAATTAATTTTGTGAAAATCTTTTGCAAAAATGTAATGGATAAGAGAAAAATATTTTCTTGATCACTAATCATGCTTAATGATTTGTTTGTTCATACCTTAAGTGATCACTAATCTTAGAAATAGAATTTTACGATTAATAATTTGTTAACGTTTAATTTTATTGTAGATGTTTTTACATTTTGTTATTATCAAAACGTTGACAGGTCGAAAAATATAAATAACGTTTTTAGACATTATTTGTATTAATAATCTCCCCCTTTTTGATGATGACAAAATATAAACTCATTTTAAATAAAATTAAAGATGTCAAATTATTAAATGAGTTTTGTTCTATTTCTCCCCCTTTTTGTCAAATTCAAGGATGATCATCGAGTTGTTGTAGGAAGAAAGAAATCGATGATATCAAGACTCCCCCTTGATGTATGCTCCCCCTTGTTCGAGACACCAAGGGATCGATCTCACGAACATTATTTTGCTACAAAACAAAGGTAGAAATACAAGTGCAAGACAAATATCTTTTAAAGCAACACATTATAATTAAGTCACCCAAAATAGAGTTTTATTCAACCAACAAGAAACTTATACATAAATAGATGGCACATACAACATACAATAGGGCTATGATAAGCAAGAAAACATAAATCCATAAATTACACTACAATCTAAGCATACAAAGGAGATAAGTCCTAGATGATTCATGATTCATAGGAGATGACTTTTGAGCAAAATATTTTGAGGTGACACATTTATGAAAACATTTGAAGATTTTTAAAGATGGAGGTGGAAAGTGGGAGGTGATTACGATAGTGAGAAGATATTCAAGATGAGCAAACATGATGTTCATCTCATCTCTTAAAGTGAAGAAAAGGTTTTGGTTGTTTGAGAGCAACATATGCAAGTCGACCCATGATAGTTGTAGAAAAGAGGACGGCCCATGATAGGTGGTTGAGGTTGTGGTGGAGATGGTGGTGATGGAGTGTCATGAATGTGATCAAGAGGAGTGATTGGTGACAAAGAGAGTGTGATATCCAAAGAAGGATGACTTTGAAGTGGTTGAGGGTTTAGAGGTCTAGGAGGAACATCCGAAATGTTGTCAAGCAAAGGGTTCAAATTATGAGGAGAAGTTGGTTCATGTAAAGATGGTGGTGAAATTTGAGAGTTTTTGAGTGAAAAAGAAGAGATGTGTTCTCTTGATTGTAATGTTTGTTTAGTAGATGTGGTTTATGATGGTGATTTGGAGGAGTTAGAGATGAATAAGTTATTGTAGGAGAAGGTGTGGTTGGTTATTGTCGGTGATATCTTCATCACTAGATATGTTGACAAATAGTTGTCTAGGAGGGATTATGGTGAGTTTGATTTTCTTAGAAGGGTTAGATGAGGAAGCATTGGTGGAATTCATGGTAGAATGGTATGAGGAAGATGAAGATGATGATAGAAGTGGGGAGGATGACTTATTTAATTAAGGTGGAAAAGATCAAAGTGGAAAAGCATGAGAGTTAAGTTTTTGGATTCCAAAAGTGGTTTAGTAAAATGCATAAAGTTTAGTTGGGTCTAAGAAAGAATAGTCAACTGCACAGAAAATCAGGAGCCACAGTGAAAATTCCATGACTTCTGATGGCGGTCCCATAAATATCTAGAGGTCCCATATATATTAGGGGTTTGACCAGTAGTTATGGGGGCCGTTCTCTGGAGACAGGAAATTTTTCCAGTTTCTTTTGATTTTCTGTAAATCCTGTATAGAGACAGTTTCCTATTTTTCCCTTTTGTAGTCTATTCCAATTAATCATGAATCATCTAATACTTAACAATCAAGGTTATAATACAAAACATCCTAAGCTCAATCAAGAAATCATATGTAGGCAAATTGACAATTTTATAAGCATGCATAATACCCAAAGCGTATCAGGGTGCATGCAAGCATGGGTTTAGGATGATAAAATTGAATGATCATCCAAGACAAGTAATGTTGCCCGTACTTCGTACTAAGTTACTAATAAGTAGTATAAGTTTGAATACCTATGCATAATAGATTGGTAAATAATATAGATAATATGTCATAAAAGTAATTCCCTCATAGCTCACTTCTTCATTGTGTCTCCAATCCTTCTAAGACTTTTTCTGATGAACTTATCCACACGTCTGCTCATCTCTATTAATAAACTTGACGGTGATGATTTTTGGTGTGGGGTGTGTAAAAAGGTTCCAAGTAAGGGTCAATATTAGGTAGGTTTTGAAAAACTTGAGGAACTTGATTGGTTAAAGAATTGACATAACGAATGGGGGAAGGTCATAGTGCTTGCCGCAGGTCTTCGCATTTCCATCATCATCATCATCATCTTGAGGATGAGAAGGAAGATGCGTTGTCAAAGGCTGGAAGAAGGAAGTTTGGAGTGATGGCCTCTTCTCGTGGCATGATCCTTTCTAGGCTTTCGCTCTTGTTGAGCGGCAAGAGGATTCATGACACGATCGTACAAGACATAAGACTCATTGTTTAATATAGGATTTTCATTCATGATGACATTAAACAAACGGGTCAATAACATACCATAGGGTAAGATTAACCGCTTTTGTCTAGTGACCCACTCCATTCGCTTTGCCATGAAATAGGCAAGGTTGAACTTTTCGGAGTATACAACACAATAGAGGATGTAACAAAGACACGCGGGAACATGATCCTGATTACCCCCAGACAAAAGACATTTTCCCGAATAATTTCTTCCAAAGGCTTCAAAGTTGGCTCAATTTCACGAGTTAGAACTTGATATTCAAGAACATCAATTTCTTCCTCATGAAGGATGCGACGGACTTGACCTTCTCTATCAATTCGAATAGACGAAATGATGTCATCAGGAGAAAGAGGGTTGGTTTGATATGGACCATCTGTAGGGACACCATATGCCAACTCGTCAAGTGACCATTTGTCCGTAAAGACGCATGCACCCTCGCAAGGTATGTCAAGAATTTAAGCAAATTCTTCAAGAGAGTAAGAAAAGAATTGGTTTTGGATCATAAATTCGATGAACATTTCACCTTCATCGAAATAATTGATTTGATATTGACTATAAAACTCAAGAATGAATCGAGGACAGATTTGGTCACTAATTTCAAGGAGACACTCAAACTCGACAAAACTGAACATAGACCGAACATAATTTAGATCCGCAAAGTTGTCAAAAACCACCCGACCCTCATAAATGTAACGACTTTCAAGATTTCTTAGTTTTTGTTTTATAGGTGTACGGTATTCATGTGATATTATTGGTATATAGGCTCTTGTATTTTTGTGATCTTTGGATGACTTACGAGGCATGATTTCCTAAACAAAAGCAAAATCATATTTTATTACCGTTTCACTTGTAGTTGGTTATGCATATTGCTTCTAGTGTGTGTCTAAATATAACAAATGTTAACGATTAACTCGACCTAAATATAAAATCCTAAGAGTTAACCCAAACGCTCCTTAATTTGATTTTGCTCAAACAAACAAGTCGAAAAATACATATGTATTATGTATCTCAAAATGTGTTTGAAAACGTTTTTAGATTGTATTGACAATGCATAACAACAATTTTATTTTGTTCCTAACGTGAGTGATTTGAAAATGAAATTGGGGTTTTGGTTTAAAATTAAATTTTCTACAAGCTTACTAATATATGCAAATCATATGTCTATAGGAAGCATATTAGTTATACATTGTATCCTAGTAGTCCTAATTGTATGAAATTGAAAGAAAAATTGAAAATCCCCAATTTTAATTTTTGGTGTTCATCATGAATCCTAGACTCAAATTGAAAGAAAATAGATGAAATGACTTACAATTGAGGATCTTTAAGATGTTGTGAGTGATTGTAAGTGTTGATTTTATCTTTAATTTATGTTTTAATGGGTGATTTTGAGGTTTTGAGTGGTTTTGGTCGAGTTCATCACTTGTAGAACGAAGAGGGGTGTTTGTTTTTGTGGTTTGAATTTTTTTAACTAAGTGTAAAAGATGGGAGTCTGCTGATGGCGGTCCCATAATGTCTGGCGGTCCCAAATATATTGGGGGGGCGCCTATGGTATGGGGGCCGCCCTCAGTAAAGGGTTTTGGACTTATTTTTTGACGAAAATTTTATGAAGAGGAGTGACATCTTAATTTGCATTTCACGAATTAAAAATGCTTAAAGTACTTCGGATGAAGCATTCAAGTTGTCACGACACAGAATGGTACACAAACTAGAATTAAGACAGAAGAAGAAGAAGCAGACTAAAGTGATTTATGGAATATGTTCCATCATTCCTAAACCAAGACGTAGATAGTTAAACGATTCACGTTTAAGGGGTTTAGTGAGAATGTCAGCAATATTGTCGATGGACGACACTTTTTCGATTGAGATATGTCCTTTCTGAACATTATCACGAAGAAAGTGGTGATGAATTTCGATGTGTTTGGTACGATAATGTTGCACCGGGTTTTTGCTAAGGTCAATCGCGCCTTTGTTGTCGCACATGATAGGAACGTCGTCGAGTCGTAGGTTGTAGTCGATAAGAGCTTGTTTCATCCATAGTGCTTGTTGACATGCCTTTCCGGCGCTTACGTATTCAGCTTCGATAGTGGATATAGCAAGAACGGTTTATTTCTTTAAGAACCAAGATGTCAAATAACATCCCACGAACGTACAAATACCGGTAGTGCTCTTTCGATCCACATAATCTCCTGCATGATCAGAGTCGGCATATACTACGGTTTCTATGCCGGTCCCCTTAGGATACCATAATCCTAAGTGCATAGTGCCTTTAATGTATCGGAAGATACGCTTAACCGCTTCAAGGTGAGAGGTTTTGGGAGCCTCTTGGAAGCGGGCATAGAGGCAGACACTAAACATGATATCGGGCCTACTTGCCGTTAGGTATAATAAACTACCTATCATGCCTCGATACTTGGTACTATCTACCGACTCACACTCTTCATCTTTTGTGAGTTTAATATTGGAGGACATGGGGGTTTTCATTGATTTAGAATCTTCTAGACCAAATTTCTTAAGCATTTATTTAATAAACTTATATTGATCTTTAAAGTTTCTTCGATTGATTAAAGAATATACCGTTTCCATTTGTTTATTTGTATATCCAAAGAAGAAGTTAGTTTACCCTTCAGCTCATCTCGAACACGTCATGCTCATACTACGAACTCGTCTATGCTTGATTTTGGCAACAATTCATCCACATGTAGTGACAAGTCGAACCGAATATGATGTCATCGACATATATTTGAACGATGAGGGTGAACTTCTCTCTTGTAAAGAGTGTTACTACCATCCTATTTTATATTTTGTTTATAAGGTAAGCTTTTAATCTATCATACCTAGCTTTGAGTGCTTTGTTAAGACCATATAAAGCGTTCTTTTTGTTTATAAACAATGATTTGGTTTCTCGAAATCATAATGAATCTGAGGTTGAGCACGTTCCTCCTCATTGATTAAAACCATTTAGGACATGCACTTTTTACATCATTTGGTTAGTTTTAAAATCTAAGGCACAAGCATAGGCTAATAATATCCTAATAGACTCAAGTCTAGCAACTGGAGCATAAGTTTCATCATAATTGATGCTCTCTTGTTGATTATAGCCTTGGAGAAACTAAATAGCCTTATTTTGAGAAACAAACACCCGTTCTAAGTTACTTGTTTCTAAACCCACTTAGTTCCTATGATTGTCATATTCCTAGGTTGTGGAAATAACTCCCAAACGTTGTTAGCAATGAATTGATTTAATTCTTCTTGCATGGCGACTATCCAACTTTCATCTCCTAATGCTTCATTCACATTCTTAGGTTCTATAGTTGATATAAAACAAAAAAAGTTACTTTGGTTTTGGGCTTGTGACCTAAGGGTTCTTTGGTTAAGGTTTCCTATGACATTTTCTAATGGATGGTTCCTAGATTCCTTAATATTGACAATTTCGTCAATCTCTAAAGTTTCATCCACAATGTCACTTTCTAGGTTTTTCTTTTCGGTGACTTAATTTCTTTTCTTCATCTAAGTCATCATCCACCAAGGGTGATGTCTTAGAGGGTGGAGGAGTTTCATCGAATGTCACGTTAAGTGATTCTTCGACTTTCCTAGTGTGTTTGTTTAGGATGATGTAGGCTTTACTATTTTGAGAATAACCTAAAAAGACACCTTCGTATGACTTTGGGTCAAACTTGGTAAGGTAGTCTTTGGTGTTCAAAATGAAGCACTTGCTTCCAAACACTCTAAAAATAAATTCTAACGTTTGGTTCCTACCTTTAATAGTTATATAGCTGTTTTTCCTAGTATGGTTCTAATGATGAATTCGGTGAGAATGTATGTTGAGGTATCTACGACTTACACCCAAAACTTTTGTCGGTATCGAATTGCTCCGTCATACATAGTCCTACTCATTTCTTGAAGTGTCCTATTTTTTCTTTCGACCATGCCATTTGATTGAGGAGTGCATGGAGCCGAGAAGTTATGTGTAATACCATTGGCATTACAAAACTCTCTAAATTGCACCACATCATTATCTATAAATTTCATATTACCGTGGTCGTGTTCTTATTGACACTATTGAACAACCTAATTGGTTTTGGATTTTCCTACTAAATATTTTGAATTGATCGAAAGCTTTGGTTTTATCCTTAAGGAATCTAGTCTAAGTATACCTAGAGTAGTCATCTACTATGACTAGGGTGTAACAGTTTTCCTCCATATCTCGATGCGGCGGTGGACGAGTGATAGCCATATAGAGTAAGTTCTAAGCATCTAGTGCTGATGAGACTATTTTTCTTATCTTTGTGACTAGGTGAGCTTTGTTTTCCCATTTTGCCAAGCATCACAAAAATGTTGATCAAACTTTAGTTAGGTAGATTTCTAATATTCCTTAAAAGCCAACGATTGAATGAGACGTATTTGCGTGCCTCAATCTCCTATGCCACAAGTGGAATTTTCATCAATCGGTGATAGACATATTTAATCTTTAGCTTATTTCCTGAATTTCATCACATATATGACTTTCTTCCTAATACCTCTACCTATAACTTACATCCTTAGTAATTTCACTAATCTGTTCAGAGAAAGTTACTCTACAATTTATTTATCAAATATTTGTACATACTTATCAAGTTAAATCTTAATGTTTCGGGCAGTCTTTCTTGAAGTTCCCCTGAACACCACACTCATAACAAGTGACAACATTCTGAGTTGTCCCGAAGTTCCCATGATTGTTATTATTACCATTGGGGCCAGAACTCCTACAGTTACGAGCCAGATGACCGATCTTCTTGCACTTATTACACCTGTGAGCACACGGACCTTTGTGGTGATAGTTGCATTTTGTACATAAGGGCAATGATCCCGTGTAATCCCTCTTTTCACCAGGCCTAGCAGTGTAAGCCCTCCCAGTGTTCTGTCTCTTCTTTTGTTGTTGGTACCCCTGATTGTTTCCAGCATTAAACTCCAACTTCCTCTTATGCTCAGCTTGTCTTTCAGTAATAGTGAGGACTTTTTGATCTATCTGATCATTGGCAAACTCAATTGCTTTCTCCATCATCTTAGGTTGATATGACATTACATTTCCCTGAATCATATCAGGAAGTCCACCAACATATTTCTCAACTTCCTCCAATTCCTCATGAAACATCCTTCCACACATCAGTGCAAGCTCTTGAAAACGTAAAGTATAACTTACGACATCAGAACCTTTTACTTTTAGGTTCCAGAGTTCAATTTTTAACTTCTTAATTTCACCCCTTGGGTAGTATTTGAATGTCATCATCTTCTTTAGTGTCTTCCAGTCCATAGCATAGGCAACATCCTGAGTGACAGTCTTCATGTGGGAGTTCCACCATGTTAGAGCATTTCCAAGGAAAGTGCATGTAGCAAACTCAACTTGGTTCTCCACAGCACAGTTGCTGATATGGAACACTAATTCGATCTTCTTGAACCATTATGACAGCACAACCACTCCTTCAGTACCCTTAAAAGTAAGGGGCTTGCAATTCAAAAAATCCTTATACGTACACTCACGGGGAGTACGTACAGTTCCTCTAATTCCAGTTTCAGAATTGTGGCTTCCATCGCCATGACCATTAGTGCTATTTTGAAGAGTTTCGTGGTTAGCAAGTGCCGCAGACACTCTTGCTTCGATTAGTTGCTTAACAGCAGCAACCGTTATAGGGGTAGCAGCCGCCCTTGCAGAAGCAGTAGCAACAGCCCTTGCAGTAGCAGAGGATCTTCTTAGAGGCATATTGTTCTAATCACAACAATATAAAATACGTGAGTTTTCATAAACACCACAACATGACATGGGTACAACATATATCTAACAAGATCACATCACACAGTGATTATATAACATGACTGGGATCACAATACATAAAAAAATTGAGATCGACATAACATAATACAACACATTATATATAACAAGATCACATCACACAGTGATTATATAACATTACTGGGATCACAATACATACTAGAATTGAGATCGACATGACATAATACAACACATCATATATAACTAGAAAAACATACATGATTGTCTGATACAAGAAATGAAAAATACAAATCCTACTACCGTGCTAGCTGGGTATAAACCCATAATACTTAGTCGACTAACATAATGATAGATATGAATATGACATGAAAATGTAAATCTAGGCAGAACTACCAGCGTCCTCGTGATCATCTGCACGAGTCTGGTCTCTAGCCTGAAGTGCCTAAATCTGTCCTAAAGTCGCTAACAACTGTCCCTGTAGTGATGAAACCTGTGCAATCAATGTCATCATCAGTGACTCCTGTGAGGCGATACGGATATCCTGCATCTTGGTATGAGTCCTATATGCTTGCAGTTCATAGTGAACTACCGAACTCAACCCAACAGTATGTGCCCAAGCCTCTCGGGAAACGAGGGCCTCCCGATCTAACAGTCGTGCAGTCTCATAGTGAAAATTTCTATCCTTGACCAATCCATCAACACTCTGAAATAACTAAGTCTGTCTATCCTAAGTATCCTCTATCACAACATAAACATCCTGTGTGTCCTGCTCCTGAACCGCAACAACCTCGGTCACTCTAGCATTGACCCCTCGAGGGTCGTCAGTGCTACCTCCTCAACAGCCTCTGTTGGGTCTACCCAAACATCCCTAATGCCATAGCCGGCCTCCTCGGCTCTCCGACGTCTGATCTCAACATATGTAGTGCCGATAAACCCATAATCTGCTCTATGACCTCCAGTAGGTCTAGGAGCAGCAGTCGAACTGTCCCCCACCTCATACCTTAATGTGGGAGCAGTCAGACATAACCTCTTACAAGGTGGTAACTCGGCCTCAGGAATGTCCTCCCTATGGTTGACTAGTGGTAGTATGAATAGTGAGACTGGTAGTGGTGGTAGTGGTGATGATGGTAAAGGTAATGATGTAGGTACAGGTGGTGGTAAATGTAGTGATGATGGTGGAGGTGGTAGTGGTGGTAAGGGAATCTGAGATAGTGGAGGTGACCAAGGTCATAATGGAGATGGTGGTGGTGATGATGGTGTAGGTGCGGCAACATACTCAGCAATACGTGCCTCCATGGATGGTGACATAGGTGGCTCAAGTCTGACAGTCTTCCGTGCCCTACGGAGACGTGTCTAAGCAAAAGGGATCCTAATCTGAGGCGATCTAGGTATCGGTGTAGACTCATCAGTCTCAAATGCTTATGTGTCCCCAGCTGAGGGAACAAGGTCAACAACAGGTACAGTAGAAGAGTTGGCCAAAGCTAGATGCTCCTCCTTCTCGTCATCATCCTCGTCCTCAAAGGGCTCCTCATCCTCATCACCAGTATCATGATTATCATCATCGGAGGGCTCACCATCATCATCCCCTCCGTCAGCGGGATAATCAGCATGATCCTCCTTGAGATCCTCCTCTGGATCCTCCTCCGGATCAGAGTCTGCCACATAGCCTCTTGACAAGGCGGTAGGTGAGGCACCAATAGGTAGAGGCTGGTCCTCCAAGGGTGCCTCAGCATTGGATGGCGCTAAGTACTCGGGGTACTCAGGCTCAGGTACGTATGGTACCTCGATAGGTGAAGGTGGGTGCTCAGGACCCGGCACGTAATCAGGAGATGGTGGGTGCTCAGGTCCTGGCACATAGTCCGGAGATGGCAGGGCTACCAGCTGCATAGGGAGTTCATCGTATCCGTATACGATGACTCGTGGAGAACCTCTTTTAGACAGCTCCTCGTCAGCTCCTCAAAATACCCTCCCTGGCTCAGAATCGATGTAGACAGATGTGTAGGTAACCGCAGATGATGCAGAAGACATGACTGAATTTGTAACACTCAAACAAAGTTTACATTAGTACATATATACGACTCATAATAATACACTTAATATATTATAAACACGTATGTGAACCATGCAACATCTAGTCTACTCAACTAATGCAACAAGTAATGTATGAATGAATGAGTGAATGAATGTCCCATGAAAATCTCTTTGTATGATGCAATGTTTGAAAATGGTTATAGTCCAAGTAAAAACATTTGACCTGGTTCTCTATAACATTGGCTCTGATACCAATCTGTAACACACCCAAATTGGGTCGCAACGGAATATGAGTATCCGGGAGTGTTACTTCATAGATCAATAGCACAAGATATGAGAACGACCTCTAAAAGAGTCGTTTAAAATACGATACATTGGATTTATTGAAATTGTTTAATACAAAGCGCAACGGCTTAAATTGTTCAACATTTGATAACAAAGATTTTAGATCATAACAAAAATCCTAAGATGTAATGACTCCAAATCTTTTATGCATGACTCCCCAAAAGAGTGTCCCCAATGTATCCTTAGCACCTCGTGCCTCATTGACCTGAGAAAACATGCTTTAAAATGTCAACATAAAGTTGATGAATTCATAGGTTTATGTAAATATAATGTAAGACCGCAAGATTTCCAAGTGTATGATAATGCAACAGATACAAACATCACAATGTGTAATTACGTTTCCCTAAGCTCGTGACACTGAAGCTCGACATGTATGAATTGCAATATAAATTGCCAACATTGCCTTTGATGATGTTCTAACCCGCAACATCCCAAATCCGACATGGTATACGTCCGTTGTCCAGCAAACCGGCACAGTGAGTGCTACTCACCCGAACAGGGATGTCAATCCCAAATAGATCTATTTATAACATTCGCGCTCACACAAAGTAATTGACAGTTCATGATAATGGGCATAGTGGGTTATCGCTACTTAGGCAAACACGTAATCATGATAAAATATACACTTGCATCCAATTTGTAAAACGATGCATGTTTCTCACCCCAAAAGTTGTAAATCATTGATATAGTAAAACGCAGGGCTATGAACTCGCCTTAGTGAATAAACTGATGTATATGGATCAAGTGAATGGAAACGTCACGGATAAGACCGAATGCAACTTAATTAAATATAGGCCGTATGAGTACAATTTACTTAATAATACTACATCACAAGTTATATAGTTACACCACCACCTACTAATCTTTGTTTAGTTTTAAATGTCAATACAATATTTAAACCGTACTTTATTGAATAAAGGTGTTTGTATTTGTATCCGTAAGATAAAGTGTTGTTTTCGTCTCACAATTGATCGTTTGTTAATAATATATGTTTTAATATTATTATTGATTATATAATGATATTATATAATTGGTTTAATTATTTTTATAAAATAGTGCACAAAAGTGAAGATAGTGCACACGGTTTTATAAGCCTCGTATCTTTACCGTTTTAACCCCGTTTTAAGTGTTTCTTATGTCCATGGTTTCTTATTAAAAAAATCTATCAAAATATTATATTTATAATATTTATGCCCCTGATGAACAGTAGTTCTAATTGTTTTTATAAAATTATATAAAACTACTTTTATAAAATTAATCGTTGTAACCTTCTAAAAGTTATAACTTACTCATATTTAATCAGTTTCGCTTGTTCTTTACATGTATGGATTCGTATTTGAAAAGTCTAATCAAATTTTATATTTATAATATGGTTTGGTACTGTTATGAACAGTAACAGTAAGTGGAAGTTTATAAAAATACTTTTTATAACTTTAATTATTGAAATCATATTTTAATTGTATCTCGTTCGTTTTAATTCGGTTTTTAGTGATTCCTATGTCCACGTCTTCGTAACTAAAAACTCTATTTATGAAAATTATTTCCCAACAGTATACTGTCGTGAAAAGTAACTTATTTTTATAAATTTACTTTTATAAAAATACTTTTTAACTTAAACTTGTAATTAATGTATCACCTTCATTTTAAATCCGTTTTTCGAGTTTCTTACGTCCTTGGATTCCTTATAAAAAGTACTATATTTATAAAATATTTATTTTTATATATCAGATCTGTAACAGTAGGTATTTTTATAAAATAACTTTTATAAAATCACTTTAATCCATTTAATTGTTGTAAACTTAAAAATATCGTATCTCCTTCGTTATTGCTCGGTTTTTCCAGTTTCTTATATGATTATGATCCTTGTGATAAGTATTAATTGAATAAAATATAAAATCCATACTTTATTAGATGAATTCTAACAGTAGGTATATAAAATTAATTAGGGTTTTGTGATTAATAAAACAAGTTTTATAATTCCTTTTATTTAGCAACTTTGCACCAGTCTTTCACCAAGTGTTGTACCATATTTCTCACATATATTAGGTCTTATAAATGTCCACAATACTTGTCCAAATGAATTACATGTCCTCATGATCTTTCTATACATAACTTGTAATTAACTTTCAATGCAAAATAATTTACAAACTAAACTCATAAATCAACTAGTACTTATATTAAGTGTGTACTTCCATTTCATGTATTATTTCATCATAATGTACATAAAATTAGAATTACATATGGCTTTGTAATATCTCAAAAGTCATAAAAATACATCTAGGTGGTGATTAACTTATATAACAAGCATGTACACATAAGATAATGAATGAATGGAAATGAAATACTTTAAATGGACCTTATAGGAGATGAGGAGAAGGATGAACACAATATAAAAATCCTAACAAAGCTTCCAAATCCAAAACCCTAAATATGTTTTCTTGATTGATCCTTGTCAAACCTAAATCCAAGCTTGTAATAACCTTGAGTAACCGTAGATGATGTTAGAATGACCATTAGAATACTTGGAATGCTTTATAAAATCAAAGAACATGAAACCCTAGTTTCTATATGTTGGCCATAGGTTTTTATAGTGAAAGGAGAGAGTTTTTGGTTAGTTTACTTACAAGTGTGAATTGTATGTATAAATGAATCATAAGACTTTCCTTATATAGCATCTTGGAAACCTGAAATAACCTTAAGTCCATACCATGTGTAGTAGTGGTTTCAAGTACAATGAAAAAGAGCTTTCCTCCTCCTTAAGAGGAGGCCACAGCTCATATTGGTTATAAGGTACCAAGATGGGACAATTTATGGATACATAGGATATCTAGTACTTCTTGTAAGGTATGAGTTATAAAAGGTTAGAGTTAGTGGGTTTTAAGGATTATTTCTTGTGTATACACATCCTAACCATCCATATAACTTATTTAGTGAGAAAATAAGTTAGTTTTTGGATATTGGGTATAATAGTGGGTATTTGTTTAAGTATAGGTATGTATAGGTGCTTTAGGGTATGCCCGAATGTAATTTATTGCGAAACGTAAGCGTTTTATGTAACCAATAAAAATAAAGTATAAAAAGTTATAAATTATACCCTTAATAATCATATAACACTTGCTTGACGTAATCTTTTATTTGTTTGGTGTCCGTTTATGTTGAATGATGATTTTTAGTTTACGCGATTTAACTATAAGATAATAATTAAAAGCGAACGCGTAGAACTCTAAAAATAAATAATAAGAATAATTTAGTCAGGAAATGACCTAAAAATGTGAAATGTTACAGTCTCCACCCGTTAGAAGAGCCTTATCCTCAAGGCTCAAGTAGCAACACTTGACGAAGGTACGAGTTTAGTGAAAAGATGTGGATACTTCTTTTGAAATTGGTCTTCGCGTTCCCATGTGAACTCAGGACCTCTCCTTGAGTTCCATCAAACCTTAACAATTGGGATATGGCTTTGTTTCAACCGTTTGACCTCTTGGTCCATGATCTTTATAGGTTCCTCCACAAAACGAAGCTTGTCATCCACACGGAGTCCTTCCAACGGATCGGCTAATGGTTCGTCTGAATAACATTTCTTCAGGTTGGATACATGAAACGTATTGTGAACTCTAATCAACTCTTGAGGAAGATCAAGCTTGTAGGCAACGGTTCCAATCTTTTCCAGTACCTTGAAAGGTCCAACGTATCTAGGGTTTAACTTCCCCCGTTTGCCAAAACGTACGACCACTTTCCAAGGTGAAACTTTGAGCATAACTCTATCCTCAACCTGGAACTCCATCGGCTTACGCTTTAAATCGGCGTAACTCTTTTGTCGGTCACGAGAGGCTTGCATTCTTTGCTTGATCTGAATGACCTTCTTAGTTGTCTCCTGGACCATTTCTGGCCCAGTGAGTTGAACTTGCCCGACCTCGGCCCAACAAATAGGTGAACGACACTTTTGACCGTAGAGTGCCTCGAAAGGTGCAGCCTTGATGCTAGCGTGATAACTGTTGTTGTAAGAAAACTCAACTAGTGGCAAATGTCTAAC
>BQNB010070931.1:0-14613 GCA_026074375.1 Tanacetum coccineum
TCAAACAGTTCCTGTTTAGCTTGTTCCTCGAACATAGTTTTTAGTTCTTGGATCATATCATATGCTTTGTAGTTTTCAAGTGTCCTCTGAAGTTCAGGAGACATACTACCAAGCATAAGACATGCTACCTCATTTTGCGCATCATTCAGTGCTTCATAAGCATCACGCTCACTAGATACTATAGGATAAGGAAGAGGGGTCATAGGCTGTTCCAAATGAGCTAGTTTCCCTTCAGACCTAAGAACGATTCTTAAGTTTCAGAACCAGTTCGTAAAGTTTGGTCCAGTAAGTTTCTCCTGTTGGAGAATTGACCTGATAGTCGTATTGTTTGTGTTTTGGGCAACAGCAGCCATCTACAAAACACAATTAAAGTTCAGAAAATATTAGTATTTTTCCATAATTTATCTGTATAAAATTAAACTACCTGTTTAGTAAAATAAACAGTCAAATTTTCAATGAGGTTAAGAGCATCCACAATGGTGGTTTATAAATAGGTCTAAAACTTTTTGAAGATGTCCAAAAATTTTTGCTCCATAGTAAGAAATCATTTCATGCTTAGGTGTCATAAAAAGGTCTAGGATTATGAAGAGGTCCAAAAAAATATTTATCATTTTTTTATATGCTAAATAGTTAATGACATTTAAATGGTGATCGTGGAATTTCTAAAAATATAAACCTCAAGAAGCTTTATCCATAGTGAAAATAGGTTCATAATATTTTTTTATGAATTAATGATATTAGATGATGTGGCATTTTTATAAACCTTTTAATAGGTTCACCATTGTGGATGCCCTAAGATTCAACTCGACGATGTACCATTAATGCAGTTGATCTACTAGAAATGGTATAACTTAAATGGTAATCAACGGGTGATAATTGCCAACAATGTGCCAACTCTTAGCCATTAGGGGAACAAGGTAATATAATCACTAATTAAATGTCATACGTAAGGGGGGGGGGGGCCCCATTGTGTTTCACCACTTCGTATGCCTCGGGTTGATGGTCTGGACAATACTCGATACTAAGTCGTCTTATACTAAAATCTGTAATATTTACAGTCTCAGGTTTGACCTTTCGATTGTTACTATTTACATAGTTTTTGCAAGTCACTTAAGACGGTTTTAGAGTAAATATACTCAAAGTGTTTCCTACTACTTGGATGCAACTGATTATTGTAAGGGTATAATTTCCTAAAAACAGTGTTACCAAAATTTGTGTATAAGGAAGCATGCATACAACCTTATGACACTAGTTTATTTTTAAAACCTTTCTGTTTTTGTTTTAAAAACTTTCTTATAAATCCCTCAATTTTATAAATTTTCATGCCATTTATAAAATTAGGGTTACCACTTTTACAATATTTCTAAGTATAAAATCTTACTACGGATAAGGTTAATTCCCCATGGGAAATAATCAATCCCTAGTAACAATTTTAAATATACTTAAAATACTGTTAAAACATTTTATGTTAATTTTATGTATTCTTGCATGTTTCGTCACGGGTTCCCTTGCAAAAACCACTAAACCCCTGCGTTATAGAACGTTTTGCAAGAAAATAACGAAATTTACGTATAGCCTATGATTTTGCAAAGTGCATGTATTAATATACAACAATAAAAATCATGTACTTTTAGTCCATATTAATTTTGAAAATCGATTTTGCATAATTATATATATGATCGCAATAAATATAAAACATGCAAAACATATTAAACCAAATTAATCATACTAAACTAATCAGTTATGCAGTTAATTCAACAAAAGGGTCTTCCCAAATATTACAATTAAATCATTCTCATAACCAATTCTCATGCAAATAAATATTTAAGCTTCATAAACCATGGGTTACATGCATGTAATCCATGGTTGACAATTTATAGCAAGATAAATAAGCAACAAATATTTAAAGCAAATCTAAAATGCAATAAAATAATTAAAGCTTTTAGATCTAGGTCATGCAAAATATATTCCTATATATTATTAGCTTAATTATGTGACCAATTTTAAGCAAGATTATTTCTCTAGATAATTTCCTAAAATAAATATTCACATAAAAAAGCAACAATTACACATATATAGGTTCCGTTACATCTTTTTTTTGGTTTTTTTATGTAATTACAACGTATATAAGATGGCTCATGATGCCATTATTGGAAACCGTTATCTAAAATAACCTAATATTACACTAATATTAAACGAGCTACGCAGCAGATATAGATCACATATAGCATATTTAACTAACACAAAAAAACATAAACAAGTAAACATACCTTTAGCAACCAAGCTTGTGACGAATCGAAAACACTTTGAGTACACGCACGCGTGTAATAACATGCGAACCAAACACCACTACGAGTTACTAAGATAAGCAACCTCTATGTGTATCCACACTACACGTTGAACAATACCACTCGAATGCTAGTTTTTCAACCAACGATCAAGTAAAAACTAAAAAACAAAACACAAAAACCCATAATGGGTGGTTTGTTTTGCTCGACCAAGGAGTGAAAGAGAAGTGATGATTTTGTATATAAGCTTTAGTCCTTCTTATATATAGGAATTAGTATTTACCTAAAATACATAACTTGAAGGAAAAGATAGCTCAAAACCCAACCCATCCCCTCCTTGGGCTTTAGGCCGGTCGAACCCCACACCAACAACCTTTGGGGTTGAATTTTTTAATTTTCCTTTATTTATGGATAATTACATTTAATTACCCGTTAATTAAAAAGCGTTATTTGTTAATTATTCTAACGAACCAATTAACGACCGTTAGTATTCCATCGTTGATTCATATATTAGTATAAATAATAAATATACAAATATATTACTATAAACATTAATAGAATGATATCTAAGGTAACGTGTGACCCCCATAGGCTCACGTATTCTAGCTGTATAAATATCTGTAGACATAGCAAAAGCTAACATTACAGTCCCGATTAAAGAGAAATTTGAATCTTTGGCACTCGGATCAAGAGACTTACTCTCCGTGAAGTGCAAGAATGGAAGACTAAGGTGATCAAGGGTTTCTTTGATTTTTTTCAGGAAGTAATGAAGAAATTTATTTTACACCTTGGAGGGATGGAGCGAATCAGGTGAAGCTAGTGTTGGCATACAAGAAAAGGAGAGTCTTGTGTAGGTGTGGCATCAACGCTAAGGTCACATTAGTGAAGCAGGCTTGCATAAACTGGAAAGAAGATATTGATGGGAATAAAGGTCTAGGTAAGGTCGAATATTTATTATAAAATTGTGTTCGTAGAAAATCAACCACTGATTAAGTCGAGTCAACAAACTACAACATGAATTATAGACTATGTCCATGCGGTATCTGTCCATCTTCTATGAAATCGATAAGTTGGTTGCCGTACCTTCTTATCGATTAGTTGATGATTACATTTCGAGGAGGTTAGGGTTCATTGTCTTGAATACAAAATGAGTGCAATCTCAACAAGTTCAAGGAGAGGAAGCAGTTTGTGGAAAACCAAACGGGTAGAAAACTCAAGAAACTGCAAACAGATAACGGTTTAGAGTTTTGCAATCAAGAATTTAATAACTTGTGTAAGAGAGGCGGAAGCATATACCAATTGACACTTTGCAGGAACCTCCGGAATAGAATGGTGATTTGAATATTCTCCATTCTTACTTTAGTATTAATAGTATATACTTAGTACACGTCAGTATATACTTAGTACTGATAGTATATTATACTGGACAGTACAAAGTGTTTAGTACTGCTCATATTAGTACCGATAGAGTAGAATATTAGTACCGTCTCTCGAGATCAGATAGTATAAGAGATGTAGAATTTCACTCAAAGAAGTATTATCTTTTATGCGATTTGTACAGCCTACTAGTTAATCCTTAGTTTTAAAAAGGAACCCTCACACGGCAAGAAAAAACAAGTTAGTAAAATGTTTTTTATAATTTTTTTTTTTAATTGATTTTTTTTTTAAAATTTTATAATTGATATATAATGTTTTTTATTTAAGCTGTATTTGGTTTTTTTTTTTTTTTAGTTTTAGCTATTTTGATTTTTTATGTTTCGTTATTTATTTTTTTTTTTATAAAATTGTTTTTTTTTTAATTTTTTTATTTTTATTTTGTGTTTCATTTTATTGTTTTTATTTTGTTTTAGATTTTTTATTTTTTTATTTTTTTGTTGTTTTTATTTTTTTTTTTCTTTTTTTTTTTTTTTTTTATTTTATAGTTTTATTTTTATTTTAAGATAGCACTTCCAACGATCATCTTCATACTGTCATATCTTTAGTTAGACTGATCTGTAATCCTTACAGCAATTAATAGAAATCATCATTTAGTTTATCATTGATCTTCTTAATACAATTTAGATTTCGCATATACAAAAGTATTCATAGTCAAAGTTATTCTCTTTAGTCAATCTTATTTATACAAGTTTGGCTTATCACCCTTACAGCTGCAAAGATCTATCAGTTTGGGACTCACTACACTATTTACCAAGCCTGTAGAAACTCTGAGTAAGAAGAACCAAAACCTAACAAAGCTGTATTACACCTGTACCTTAAACAAATAAGGCTGGATCACAAATGATATTCCACCACAACCTCCACACCACCACAGACACAACAACCTTCACAACAAACCCTCACAACGGTTTCAACCATCAAACTTCTATTCTCAAAAGGGGACTGAATATATATATGGGCAAAGAAAATGGAACATTATTTGCCCTAAGACATCCTATCTAGGAAGTCATACAAAATGAAATGTCCCTGATCAATCACACAGACTTACACAAGGAACCAAATCAAGGACTCTGCCTCCAGGACTGCAGAAGAAATCTAGCCAAGAAAGAAAAGAAAACAAGGCCCACTTTGCTATATGGCTTTTAACCAAAATCATCTTGCTAATTTTCATAAGATGACTGATTGCAAAAAGAGATGTGAATACTATTAAACTAGAATTGTAGAAATAGGATCAAAAAAGTATGCTGAACACGTATATCACTAAAGTAATAGTTTAAAAAGGCTTCCTCTGTCTCAATCAGAAGTGCTACATAAACTATAACAATTCAGAGCCGTCCAGTCAACGAGAGATTCTTGGTGCAGGTGTGTCCACTTAAGATTACTCAGAATTCCTTAATCTCTACCTTCTCCTGCCTCAAGTTTCCTTACGTATGAGGACCAAGCCAGGAGTGGGACAATCTCAGCTTGAGGATCTATATAATAATCTTAGAGTCTTGGAATATGAATGTTCAAAGCTCTACGCACATTCCCAAGCTCGCAGATAGTGGCAATTTGTCTCAGAAAACACTAGCAGACTAAATGAGTTAGTACCTGCTTATGGTGTTTTTTTTTTTTTTATCAAATTCTTTCTAGTCCAAACGCACAACATGAACAAACTTCATCATACTCTTTACTTCCAATCACTCCAGTTGCCCTCATTGATCATGAATTTGGGATCAGCTTGATGAGTTATTAAAAAAATGGACTTGAAATGTCAGTTTGGTGGGGGTTGGGGGGGGGCCATGATTTCCATGAAATGAAAAAGTTCACAAAAAGACAGGTAAGAAAGTTACAATTTGATGCCAAGGAACGCATTGTATTTGAATAAAACCAAAATTCGAGGCTAATAATGCCACAAGACAGGGTATTTGGGCAAGATAGTATAAACCAAGGAAATCAATATAGTAGGATAAGAATGGTTGGAACTCTAGGAATATTGTAGGCAAACAAATGGAAGACACGATTTTGGCAATTAGGGAGGACTCAAAAGCATTGGTGACCATTGATGAGAAGGTGTAGATTGGAACCAGTCACTCGGAAGAAAGAAGACTATTCAAAGATGGCTTGCAACAGTCAAGCTCAGACACAGAGGTCTCAATCTTGTTCCTAATGAAATGTTTGCATCAAATATAATAAACTTAAAAAGCCGTAAAGTATGAACAAGATCACAACGTATGATGCAAGCATAGAAATTCTGTCATATACTCAAGCTTTAAAGAAAGTTGAAGCATAATTATGCTCATCAACAAGGTCAACTTTGGTATAGGACAAAAGATAAAGTTTATGAAAATAGCGTTAGATGATAAAAAACAAATGTCCTAACATACAAAAAATACACTATTTGGCAAAAGCTCAAAAGAAAAAATTTTAAAGCTAAAGTAGCAAAATGCATAAATCTTTTAAAAATCATAGTCTTTGGCAGAATAGTCAGATGATGCTAATATAAGTTTAGCTTGGGTATGGGATCACAAAATTGATGTAATTTTGAGTTATGAAAATGAAGTCTTACAAAGTATTTTTTATGAACAAGGAAAGTGATTTAGCAAATCAACCTTTATATGATAGGTTTATTACAGCAGCAGGAATGCATGATGTACCCCCACCCATGACAAGAAATTACATGCCAACTGGACCTGATGTTGAAATAGATTACTCACAATTCACATATGGTCCAAAACAGACTCAACCTATGAATCCTGACAACCCACAACCACTGAATTTGATACTGTGAACTAACATTAGTGAGAAACACCTGAATTAGTTTCCTGAATCAGTTGTTAATTAAACCTAATGAAGTATTCAACCAAATTGGTCTATGTCTCCTATCATAGGAGTATGATCAATAGTGATGATTAGTTGTGTCTAGAACCTACAAAAAACAGAAACAACCCTAGTTATCTGCTAATACTAAGAAGCAAGTAAAACTCCAGGGAAACTATTAGAATCACTTTACACATAGTAAAAATCCTAATTGTCACACAAGAAAAGTTTGGATATGGTTTGCACACTAAGCATTTTTATATGAAGTCTTAGTCATCTTACTTCTATAGAATGTGATTGTCAAAAGAAGATGGCTAAACAAGTTGATTTGAACACAAAGAAAAGAAGGCTCTACGTCAAAAGGAAATTAGGCAACATGAACAATGTGCAAAGGTAAAATCATCAAATTCAATTTGTTCCTACAGCGGTACTAACTAAACTGGGAAAATCCAGTTAATACTGCTAACAACAGTACTAATAATGTTAGACTGCTAGGCATAATTTTAATAGCAGGCAGACCATCTACTGGTGCTAGGAAGCGTTATTACTGTTTAACCTATGGGAATCAACCTTTGGAAAGTCATTAAACAATACAACATCAATTAGAACAAATTTTTCTAATCCAAAAAGTAATACTGCTAAGTAAATGCGGTTAGTGTTGTTAGGGGGAAACAGGCGAAACTGCTGTTAAGTCTCCCAGCAGGTTGTAAATGGAGACAAACAAGATATAACAGAACAACGTCTCCAAAATACCAATGGTGATCAGTAAGACCTAAAATTTTTAGTTTGCAATTATCAAAGATCCACTAGGCAGACGCAAGCCCAAACAGTGCTTGGGATCCCTAAGAGAATCAAATTCTACATTAATAATGTGCAGGAGTATCCATACCGACATTACATAATAAGGAATGTTGATAGTAGATGTTCCAGGCACATAACTGGAAACAAGGCCTACCTTGCTGAATATGGTCATCCAGTGATAGATCCCTTTTAGGGAATGAGGGTGATATGACACTCCAAAGTATATATGATCTTTGTATCTCTCTGTGTTCACAGGTTACAGATCAAGCCAAGCAAATTAAACACTTGAAGGCACAGATCAAGAAGCTACAGAAGAAAGCCAAACCTGTGATTACAACCATAAAGCCTGGTTAAAGAGTATCTCCTTGAAAGAAAGGTTGGCAGCAAAGAAGTCCTTTAAGAAAAAATAGATGCAAAAGGAGTATGTATCCAGAACAGTAGGATTAAAAACTGCCATCTAGCTGAAACTATCCATAAAGATCCAGCCTTTGAATGAGTTTGCTAATGAATAGTGGATAATAAGCGAGACTGAGAATGCATCAAGATGAGGTGAGTACAAATCAAGAGTTAGTGAAGAGAAGGGAACAGCCAATGATAATTAGTACTGAAGATGTGCTTAATACTGCTCAACAACAAGTATAGTACTGCCGACCAAAGTTAGTACGGACAGAACCAAATCTTTTATACTAACAACACCCCCCCCTAGAGTTAGTACTGACAAAAGAAATATTAGTACCGACAACAAAATGAAGGTACTGATCTCAATCTGAGAGATAAGGTACTGATACCAAACACACCTCAACAACTCCTACTCCTTTTGTGATGAATAGATTTTCGTTGTGTTTCTATTGCCAAGTTCTTCTCAACAGAGTCAAGCCAAAGCAGTTTTAAGAGAAAAGGAGAAATGAGTAGAGATTAAGGATGTTGAAGATACTGAGAGACCTAGACCTACTTCAACCAGATCATTGTTGACTTTAAAGCCTCTTCCAAAGATTGATCCAAAAGATAAAGGGAAAAAGAAAATTAAAAGAAATGAAGTCTGACAGTGAATCTGATGGGTATTCCTGAAGCGTAAAAGAAGTCTTAAGCAGCTTACAAGTGATGACGAAATGGCTAGGAAGGTACATAGAAGAATGGGAAAGTAAGAAAGAAAGAAAAAGATTACTGAGGTAAAAAAGCTACAAATGATGCTCTCAGAAGAAATTATGAATGACATAAAGGCAAGAATAAGGCTTGATAAACTACTTGCTGAATAGTTTCAACAGAAGAAGAAAGAGAGCAATTTACAGTAGAAGAAATTGCAAAATTCCTTTCATGACACAATTACTGCCAAGAGAAAATATCTTGCTCAACAAGAATCAGAGGCGATCAGAACTGACCACCCTCACACAAAGAATCACTAAGAAATAACAATGATGACCTACTGAAGCACGTAGGAACACTTCAAGCATTCATTTTGAAAACCTACACTTGTTTGGAAATACATGCTCTGTATGAAAAGATAAAAAGGTCAGATGAAATTCATTGTTTAAGGTCTGCTGACGATGAAATAATGATTCAAAGAGATGAAATTATAAAGGAATTGATTCTTCAAAGGATGAAATGTCAAGGAGAAGGCGTTAGGAAGCGACAGAAGGTACTAAGAAAAGAACGAATGGTCATAATAAGATGATTTCTAGGACACTAAGCCTAGACCACTGAAAATTGATGTGAAAGAGGAACAAAGAAGATCGTCTAAAGAATGTTATCTTTGATTTAAAAGAAATAAAAGTAAAAAGTCTTAAAAAAAAAGTGGTAGGAAAAAGAGGTTTAAAAAGGAAAAAAAAGTTTTATCAAAAGTTGTTAGTTGAAAAAAGAGTACCAAAGATACTGAAGTGATGGAAACAAGTCTATATTACTGATTTGCCAAGTGTCATCCCATAGCAAGTCCTACCTGGTACTCTACAAAGCAAATAGGAACATTAGAGGATTTCTCTCTAGCTTATGGATTTGTTGCTCAATCTGATAACAAGAACTGTTTCATATATATGGAGTTGATAACAATCTGCGGTACTTAGAAGTTACTCTAGAAGGATATAGTGTATAATCTATGGGAAACATGAAAGTCATATGGAATCATCATTGGAAAAAGGGAGTTAAATGACATCTAGAGATCTACAAAAATATGAGAATGTCCCTTGGAGATTGTATAAGCTTGTGAGTTTACATACAGATCTTAAAGATGGGACAGTTTTCCATATATTAGTTTAAAGAAATATCCTCTATCCAAGGATTTGCTATAAAGATGCATAATCTTGGATTTTGAAGATGAGAGAGAAAGTAACTTAGCTCCATGATTCTGACTCAAATTTATTAATCAAATTGATAGAGTTGATATGGTATATGAAATGAGAAGGAATGAGTGTTGGCTAACCACCACACAACAAATGTTTATCAGTTCTCCATGCTTAACGGCATAAAATTGACTAGTCCAATAACAATTGGCTTTTGTAAAACTTCCAAATCGTTTAAATGGGGTTACAATTTACCAAATAATTGTAGGTTTTCAACTCACCTTGCTTCATGGTGAAGAGCTGCTAGTCCAGATCAAACAGATTTTTTTTCTTGTAAAGACTAAGCAAATCTGTGATAGCTGATAAGTTTTGCTAAAAACTTAAATTTATCAAATGCACCTTGTTTATTCTTACAATAAGCATGCTAGTCCAAACTACAAACATATTTGGTATAGACAAGTCAAACCGTTGATGGTTGACAGTTTACCCAAAACTTTATGTAATTAATACACCAAGTATTTGCACTAAAGTATTAACAATCCCAGATGAAACTAACGCTACTAGGTAAAGTAAAAACAAATCTGTTTATGCTGTATTTGCCAAAATCTATAAAGCAACTTAGTTATGTTGCTTGCAAAGATGTTAGTGTGTTGCTGATAAAACATGGATAATATTGAGATGTTAATGAAGATGATAAATGCTAAAGATCAATCAAGAATGTTCAAGTGTTTGGATACATCCGTCCAAGAACTACAGAAGATTTACCTGAAGAAACATGACTCAATCAAACGAGTTCAACATTCATGTTTAGGGGATGATTGTTAGTTTTTTAATAATCCATTCTTGACTTTAGTATTGTTAGTAAATACGTATACCGTCAGATACATACTAGTACTGAAAGGTATAATAGTACTCACAGTATAAAGTGTTAGTACTGAGCTCAGTTATAAGTACCGTTAAAGTAAAATAAGTTAGACCAGTTTAAGAAGATATTATAAGAATGTAGGAAAAGATAATATTATCTTTTTATCCAAAATTTGTAAGCTGCTAGGTTTATCCTTAGTTTTTATAAAGGAACCCTCCCGCAGAGTTAGATTTAGATATCACTTCCAATATACATCTCAATACAATCATTAATCACATAGTTATATGACGGTAATCCTTAAAGCAGATTAATAGAAATCATCATTTAGTTATTCATTGTTCTTCTTAATACTATTGTGTAGATTCCGCATATACAATAAGTATTCAAGTCAGGAGTATTCTCTTTAGTCAATCTGTATTTATACAAGTTGGCTATCACCCTTATCAGACTGCAAAGATCTATTCAGTTTGGGACTGCATAATGATCTAGCGATGAATAATATGTGCTCTTTAACAAGGTTAGGGTGTTACATGATTCAGGTCTAGTTTTACAACAGATTCATTTTGGCAGAAGCAACGTTACACAGACCATATCGAATCAATAGGTCTCCATCTAAAACATTAGAGAAGAAGACACATATTGATTTATGGTCAGGACATTCAACGAATTACGAGATGTTGAGGATATTTGGTTGCATTGCTTATTTACACGTGAATCAAGGGAAGCTAAAGCCTAGAGCTATAAAATGGGAGGGTATCCTGATGTGTAAGGGTACAATTATGAAGGTAATATGAGATCAAACCAAAGATAAACAATTATCTGCAAGGATTGGAGTTTAATAAAGTCTCGTGTGTTAAGGATACTCTATAAGGAGTGTTGGTACGCAGACAGAGTCTTATAGAAAGAAGTTGGTTTGAGGGGAACTTCAAGGCAGTAGATAGGTCGAACCAACTATGGTATCCTTATACTTGGGAAAATCCTAAGAATGAAAATGAGGAAACAAGATAATGAAGAGCCCTTAACTAACAACACTGGACAACTTTGTTCTCTATATCGATGATAGAGCAAAAAGAACACATATATTTTCAAAGTATAGGAGATGAAGCAATGTAATCATTGTCTAGACCATCAGGGTTTCTGGTAGAAGATGATATTGCCACCTATGCATTTTTTATTGCTGTGGAAGAAGATACACACGAACTTATCACATTTCAGGAGGCGATTTATTCATCTGAAAAGGATGAATGGGTTCTTTAAAGAAGAACCATACCTGGGAGATGGTCGATCAACCACCTGGTTAGAAGCTGGTAAGCTGAAAGTGTGTTATTAGTATTAAAGAAAAAGGAGTTGAGGTGCGTTCAAAAACCAAGTACAAACAAGGTTGTTGCTCAGGGGATATACACAACAGCAAGGAATTGACTACAATGAGATAATATTCACATTGGTTGGCATAACATCTATTAGGGGTGATTCCACATTTACGGCTTGTAAGATTACATTAGAACAACTTGCGTTTGAAAGACTATTTTTTGCATGGTAATCTTGAAGAACTATTTAACGAGGTAGCCACCTGTTTTTTGAGAAAGGAATGGGCAACAAGGTATGTTTTGTTGAAGAAATCTCTTATGGACTTAAGCAATGGTTTCGACTTCATCATTATATGATCCGTTCCACAAAAACACACCACTCAAATCGTACCCCTTTTACTGAGCTAATTTGCAAATGAAACTTAAACCTAATTTACCAACCACCAATAGTAACAAGTGTAGATATTTAATCTAACTTTTTCAATCTAACTTTGTTGTTGATTTATTTGTTTTAATGCACCTTAAGGTGATGTTTGACTATAATCGAAATTAGCAATAGAAAAAGAGGTGGCGGCACATTTAGATCTGGAGATAAGGTAGGTGAGGCGAGCAGGCGGCGGCGCGTGGAATGGACGGATGGGGTGGAAGTTGTCTTCGACGAAGATGGTGGTGGTGAAGTGGTGGAGTGAGGGTTCGATGAACCTGAGTTTAACCGAATAATCCTTCTCGATGCCCAACAACATGTACATTGAAATGAAAATGAAAGAACACAGACAGAAAACATGTTCGATGATAGCATTTTTTGATGTGTATCAAAAATGAAAAGGAGACATAAGGTGGGAAGAAATGTACAACACATGAACCTAAACAGTCGACTAAAGATTTTAACCGAAAAAGAAGTTTAATGAAAAAAGTTTTACCAAAAATATAACCTCCTTGACATGGCCAAGGCTAAGTAGGAGATCTTGAAGTATCTCTTCATTCGTTTCATCAACCAGTTTCATACTTTCTGCAAAATACGCTTGGTAATAAGCTAATTGAACTTCAATTAGCGAAGACATGTTTAGCAACAAAAGCTTTCCAAACGGTAAAAAATCTTGGATTGTTAGCGACAAGATATACAGAACATTGATTTGGACATAATTTATCTCCAGAGCACCTAAATCAGAGAACACCAAGTTCTTAACACTCTTGTTAGTAATATCAAGCAGCTCAAAACCATAGCAACGGTGCATGGTCGAAGTTTCCAAAAGAGGACTTCCGGATAAAACATTTTTAATCGAAAGTTGGTCTAGTTCCGCATCTTCAATACGCAAGGTCCTAAGGTTTTCCCAACTAACGACAACTGCTTGTGTAAATTCGCAGTTATACAATGTGAGATGAATAAAGCTTGAAGAGACGGAAAAAACTCCGGTAACAGAAACCCATTGTCGTGATAATCATAAGGAAACAACCTCAGATGTAAATCAACCTCGTGAACACTATGACTAATAGCATTACGAATACAATTGTTGACTTGGGATTTAGTCTGATTGGTGTAAAAGGCGTGCAGTTTGAATCTCTTTAGGTTGTCTGATTGACTTAATATCCTTTCGAGGGATGAATAGAATTGAGGGATATTATAACTAGATTGAGGGATATCGATAATGAGATTATAAACTTGTTGATTCCAAAGATGTTGCCATCGTTTGGAAAGTGTACCTGTTCTTATGGCGTATTTCGTGTCACCTAAACGAGACAGGATTTCAACAATCAGGCAATCTGGTAATGAACTTATTCGATCTTCTCCTTTCATCATTTTAATGGCACCTACACCGCCCTACTTTACCAAATGCACAAATCATTTTAAATGGGAAAGGTGAAATGAAGTTTTTCTTTTGCCCCTCAACTATTAAAAAGGTTATATGTATCTCCTATAAGAATTTTCATAATCATATAACGAAAGGAATTGATTGAGACACTTTCATTTTTTATTGGCACACTCATATGTACAATCTGATGAAGCAGGATTAATGTACAACTGTTTAATGCATAGTTTGGAGTGTGCCAATCAAAAGTGAGAGTGTGTAAATCAATGAAACCTATATCAACACTTAAACCAAAAAAAAACCAAAAAACCAAAACCTGAAAAACCTAAAAACTCATTTGTTACGGTGCGGTTTTGGTTATCGATTTAGGTTCATTTGGATACAAAGTTTTTTGTGGATACTAGGGGACCAATCTCCACCCTTCATCTTCATCTTAATTTAATGGATAAGATTAAACCAAAAATTATTTTCAACCTTTTTTTAAAATCTTAATATCTCTCAAACCGTTAATCGTCAAGCGAAAAAAATTATACCATCACGACGAGCATTTAATTATCTTTCTATAGATATATACTTTGATATACTTTCGACAAAAAAAATCAAGTTTTTGTCACGTTTTTTTCAAATTTTTTCACCTTTTTTTCACGGTTTTTTCACTTTTTTTCCACGTTTTTTTCACGTTTTCTCACTTTGATATACTTTCGACAAAAAAAAATTCCGTTTTTTTACATTTTTTTCGACTTTTTCTCGTTGAAACTTGCATGAGAATCATATATGATATTTAGATTTACTGTTAAATCATATATGATGTTAGTGTTAAATCATATATGATAGTGTTATATCATATATGATATTAGTGCTATGTCATATATGATATTTAATTTTAGTGTTAAATCATATATGATATTAGTGTTATATCATATATGATTTTTAATGCAAATTTCAACAACGGAAAAAAACGAGAAAAAAACGTGAAAAACGGAAAAAAACTTTTTCACGGAAAAACATGAAAAACGTAAAAAAAAAGGTGAAAAA